>PGSH02006499.1:0-82163 GCA_002915635.3 Ambystoma mexicanum
AAAACAAACATAGATATACTAACACCTGGAGAACTTTGTTCTTTGGATCCTGTAATGTTTCAAGATATTTTCACCATCGCTTCATTGCTATGCTACATTTTATTTGTAATAAAACTGTTCTCCCCTTGGAGAAGTGCAACACTTCTTTTGGAGAAAAGAATACCAAGCCAGAGGAGCACCACATATCCACATGCTTTTATGGATTAAAGATGCTCCTAAATTTTGTCAAGACAGTGATGCCACTTTTTTACAGTTTATTGAAAAATATGTCACTTGTGAAATTCCATCAGAATCCACAACTTCATGCACACATTTTACAATTTCAAAGACATAAATGTGGCAAATATTGTCGTCGCAAATACAAAAACAAAGGGAAATACTACACCAAATGCCGATTTGGTTTCCCTAGACCAGTTACAAATACAGGTCAAGTGAACAACCTCATGTCTTCAGTTAGACATAGTGTTAAAGGTAAGTCACCTAAAAATACATATTATGTAAAAAGAAAAGAAGAAGAAAAATATATCAATGATTATAATGCAATCATTGCCCACTTATGGAATGCAAACATAGATGTGCAGTACATTTCAGACAATTCTACTGCAGTTGCATGATATGTCACATGTCACAGCATACTTAACCAATATATGTCCTATATGTCACAGCATACTTAACCAAAGCAGAAAAGACAGAGCTCCAAGACCTCTGGAATGACCTGTCATCAGATAAAACAGTGTCTCAGAAATTATACAGCTTGGGCATAAAAATGCTCTCCCATAGAGAATGTGAATCATATGAAGCAGCTGATCGTTTAACTGGTACTGCATTGTATGGTAAATCTGAAAATATAGTATGGCTAAGTCTTGGTCCAGCTAAATCTAGAAAAAGAGTTCTAAAACATACAAAGATATAGAAACAATAGCCAAACATGATCCCAACAGCCAAGACATTTTAAAAAACAATTTATTGGACACATACTACCCAAACAGAAGTAACTACTTTGGAAACCATGGGCCTCATTCCGAGTACGGCGCTAACCAATGGCGCTATTAACGCCTTGGTTGACGCCGTACCCGGACCGGCAGCGCCTTGGTGGATGGCGGAATTACCGCCCCATTCCAAGGTTGGCGGGGCGGTAATTCCCCAATCCCCATTTACCCTTCCCCATTCCCATTCTTGCCCCATAGGGCATAATGGGAGTGGGGAAGGCGTCAATTACGCCACCGTAAATTACGGTGGCGTAATTAACATCAAGGTCCCTTAGCGCCATGGTTTTTAACACCTGCTAAAAGCAGGTGTTAAAACACCATGGCGCAAAGGAACTCGGAGTATGGCGGTAAGGGATTACCGCCACCGCTCTCGTTTGCGGTGGCCGCTATCCCTTACCGCCATACTCGGAATGAGGCCCCATGTGTCTATAGCACATAGCCCAAAACTACACATACAAAAATAATATAAAACCTGATGAAAAAAAAGGTAAATACAGAGTGACAAACTGTGAAGGCAGCTTAGTTAAACTCACTAAACCAAATTTAATTAATCATATCAAATTGTCATTAAAGACTCCTCAACATAAAGAAGTATATTTACATGTCCCTGCTACAACTCTTTAAACCATGGAGAAAAAGAAGAAATACTAGATAAACTATGACTTATTATGAAGATGCTTTCAAAGCAAATGAAAGCACTATAACTGATGTAAACTTTACACAATACAAAACAATGTTGCACAATGAACAGCAACACGAAGAAGAACTCCAGGCCCAACTAGATAAAGACACTCCTGACAGTAGTCAACCTTCTGTAACAGGAAGCCAAGAACCACTGGGAGAACACTAATAACAAATGAGGCAGAATTAGCTATGATAGAAGTAGAAAACACCATGTGTCAGTATGAAGATAAAGAAGACTTAACTACTACAATCAAAACTAAACAATGAGCAACGTAGCATTTTTGAAGAAGTAACAAAAGAAATTGCACATGGTGTACAACATGAAAATAAAGAATGCTCCTGCCATAATTACTAAACCTATACTACTGTACGTCAGTGGTGAAGCTGGTTCTGGCAAAACATTCCTAATCAAAATCATCAGTAAGTTCCTTCAACAATTGACAAACAACAAACTGTCAGCTGTTGTCACTGCCCCCACAGGTTTAGCTGCCTACAACATAGGTGGTGTCACTTTACACCGATTACTACTCTTGCCAGTAGAACACCAAAACAAATTAGACTATTACAAACTTTCTACAGAAGCTGCAATGGAACTACGCAGAGTATTGAAACAAATGAAAATGCTACTAATAGATGAAGTGAGCATGGTCTCCAACCTAATGTTGGCTTTGATTCACCTCAGATTACAAGAAGTACTCAAAACAAACTATGAAGAGCTCTTTGCAGGAAAACACATTATTGTTTTCGGAGATCTTCTTCAATTGACACCAGTAAAAGGTGAGCCTATTTTTAAAACATTAGGACACAAACTCTGCCGTAAAACTGTTGGCAGCATTGGAAATGTCAACTTTGCAACATTTCCAATACAGAGAATTAACAGAAAACATGCAGCAATCTGCAGATCTCACTTATGCCAACATCTTAAAAAGTATCAGAGTTGGTATACTCTAAAGAAGCAGAAGCAATATTGAAAACCCGCCAATTCATGCACTTTATGGTGATAATGCATGTGCTACAGATGTTATGGAACAATTAGCCCACAAAAATGTCAATTGTATGGCCTTAATGCCAACTCTTGCAAGCTGTTTCAAATTCAATGAAATAATGTTAAGTAAAGAAATGCAACCAATAATGGAAATTAGCGCCACAGACAAACTAGATGTACATGGTATGACACTACCATGTGTGACCAAGCCACAACAAGACTAATAGTTTAGAAAAATCAATCTCAAACACAGCAGGCTTGGAAAAGATATTAAAATTATCCTTAAATTGCAGAGTAATGCTTAAACGTAACCTTGACGTGGACCAAGGACTAGTTAATGGAGCACTGGGTACAGTTGTTGGCTTTCAAACATACCCACGTGACAACAAAATTCAGTTTGTCAATATACTCTTTGACAAACTTTCAGAAGTTAAAAGGATAGGACGCTCAACAGCTCGAATCCTTCTCTTCAAAGACATGTATGTACGCAGAGAACAATTTTCTCTAACTCTTGCATACGCAGTCACGATTCATAATTCACAAGGTCTTACCCTAGACAAAGCAATGATAGATATTGGTAACACAGTCTTTAAAGAAGGCATGAGCTACGTAGCACTATCACGCTTACGTACACTTGACGGTCTATTTCTAATCAACTTTGATGCAAGTAAAGTAAACGCTGATATTCCTTGCTATTTTAGAATACAATAGACTTCGCTCACTATACACTCCCCATCTAAACACATATTCTGTTCCACAAAAGTAAAACGTTATAAAAGAAAAATAAATCAAACAGAAAAGCAACAGGATGTCACTGCAAATCCTCCAAAGAGAGTAAAAGAAAGTAATACTTCATCAAGTACCACAAGCAAAAAAGAATCAATTAGGGAAAGTAAACCAGGTACTTCTTCAAAGAAGGAAGACAAACTCCAAAAACTATTCGGTCCGATTAAACTCTCAAATATAGTTGGTGTAAGTTGCTACGCAAATGTAGCAATGAATATTCTATTTCAATTACCACCAATTGTTGACAACATTTACTTACACAGTACAGACCCATTGTGTATGCAAATGTCAGTACTTCACAGAAATGCAGCAAACAATCCTGACAACATGTATAGTGTTTATGGAATAAGACAACAATTGGACTACTGTGCTGGAATGGTGAAATTCACTATAAACTCACAGGAAGATCCACAAGAATTTCTAATGTACTTACTATAAGTACTGGAAAACAAAAACATACCTATAAATGAAATCTTCCAGATTTCATACATGTGGAAACATACATGCACTCTCTGCAACAATGTGACACAAGAAGAAATCCCCAATGAACGTTTCGTATATATATCAATACCTAATTGTGAATCCATTCCATTTCAGCAACTTGTACAAAATGCAAACCATGGTAGATTATGTTCTACCTGCAATTCAGATAATCGCTCCACGTTAGTAATACAAACACATAGTAAATACGTAATACTAATGCTTCTACGTTACAATGCAGATGGTACCAAAAACAACTGCAAGCTGACTGGATTCACACATGGTCAAATATCACTTGGTAAGAAAACCTTCACAACAATAGGTATAATCTACCACGCAGGAGCCACAACCAATTCAGAGCACTACACTGCATATATAAAAAAGAAATGTGGATGGTTTGAATGTAATGATAGTACCATTACTCTAAAGCAGAGATTACCAGCAAATCTTACAAACGCTTATTTAATGTTCTTAAAACCAAAATTTGATAACTAAACTGTACTTAAACCTCAAGTAAACTTGTAGTAAAAAATATAAACTGTTAGAATATTCCAAAAGCTATCTAACTGCCCAAAGATTCTACAACAATTAATCACATAAATGAATACCACTAAATTAGAGCAAAAATAGACAATTATAATACGCCAATTGGTATCTAACTATCCCAAAATTTAACCATATCCAAACAGATAAATCAATACCACTAAAATATATCCAGAAATAGACAGTTGGAATACACCAATTGGTATCTAACTGTCCCAAAATTTAACAATATCCAAACAGATAAATCAATACCACTAAAATATATAAAAAAAATAGACAGTTAGAATACGCCTAATGGTATCTAACTGCTCCAAAATATCATAATATCCAAACAAATAAATAATATTTTACTGCTTCAAAAAAAAATGCAACAACCCAATGCATAAAGCATTAGCCAGAAACAACAAATGAACACTGAAAACAAACACATAAACTATAGCATAACAGAAAAAGTTTTTTTTTTAATCCAACATGGATTTTTTTTTTTCCACAGACCCAATGATTTTAGCAACAAACACAGAAACTGAGCAAATTGCACAGTACTCTGTTTTGTAAGCTCCTAAATATGAGGGTCCGAAAAAAAAAAATGTTGATTATACAATGTAAAAAGTCATTACAAAATACTAATACTAACATGCTATTTTCTTTTATCACAGAAATTAACAAGAAATACATGTACTCCAGTTACTAAACCAAACAGTAAGTATATTATACACTCTATGCCCTGGCCACAACCATCACAGCATATCACACCCATAGTATCTTATAACTTTGTTCCTTATAAATTTGTTTTTGACCCAAAGTTATAAGCAACTATAAATGTGATATGCTGTGGTCGTTGTGGCCAGGGCATAGAGTGTTGGGTGCATGGCCAAATGGCCTAATGGCCAGGCACCCAACGCTCTATGCCCTGGCCACAACCACCGCAGCATATCACATCCATAGAGTAAAACATTTCAACTATGGCCTATGGAAACTTTTAATGTCCGCGGACATCACCAGTGTTCTTAGAACACTTTCAATTTGCCTGCGAACAATACGAACAGCATGTTCAGAACAACCCCTACGAACATTTCAGGACAACGCGAGAGTTCTTAGAACACTTTTAACTTGACAACGAACAATTCGGACAGCGTCCTCAGAACACCCCCATATTGTTTATTTGCGAACATTTCAGGACACCCCGAGTGTTCTTAGAACACTTTCAACTTGCCATCGAACAATACGGACAGCGTCTTCAGGACACCCCCTGTGAACATTTCAGGACACCACGAGAGTTGTTAGAACACTTCAGGACAACGCCAGTGTTCTTAGAACACACACCCATTTTTTTTATGTGCGAACATTTCAGGACAATGCGAGAGTTCTTAGAACACTTTTAACTTGACAATGAACAATACGGACAGCGTCTTCAGAACACCCCCTACGAACATTTCAAGACAACGCGAGAGTTCTTAGAACACTTTCAACTTGACAACGAAGAATACGGACAGCGTCTTCAGAACACCCCCTACGAACATTTCAGGACAACGCGTGTGTTCTTAGAACACACCCCCATTCTGTTTATTTGTGAACATTTCAGGACACAGAGACAGTTCTTAGAACACTTTCAACTTGCCATCGAACAATACGGACAGCGTCTTCAGTACAACCCTACGAACATTTCAGGACAACGCGTGAGTTCTTAGAACACACCCCCATTTTGTTTATTTACGAACATTTCAGGACACCGAGACAGTTCTTAGAACACTTTCAACTTGCCATCGAACAATACGGACAGCGTCTTCAGGACACCCCCTACGAACATTTCAGGAGACCACGAGAGTTCTTAGAACACTTTCAACTCAACAACGAACAATACGGACAGCGTCCGCAGGACACCCCCTACAAACATTTCAGGACAACGCGTGTGTTCTTAGAACACACCCCCATTTTGTTTATTTGTGAACATTTCAGGACACCGAGACAGTTCTTAGAATACTTTCAACTTGCCATCGAACAATATGGACAGCGTCTTCAGGACACCACCTATGAACATTTCAGGACACCGCAAGAGTTCTTAGAACACTTTCAACTCGACAACGAACAATACGGACAGCGTCCTCAAGACACCCCCTACGAACATTTCAGGACAACTTGTGTGTTCTTAGAACACACCATGATTTTGTTTATGTGCAAACATTTCAGGACAACACGAGAGTTCTCAGAACACTTTCAACTTGACAACGAACAATACGGACATCGTCCTCAGAACACCCCCATTTTGTTTATTTGCGAACATTTCAGGACACCCCGAGTGTTCTTAGAACACTTTCAACTTGCCATCGAACAATACGGACAGCGTCTTCTGGACACCCCCTGCGAACATTTCAGGACACCACGAGAGTTCTTAGAACACACCCCCATTTTGTTTATTTACGAACATTTCAGGACACCAAGACAGTTCTTAGAACACTTTCAACTTGCCATCAAACAATACGGACAGCGTCTTCAGGACATCCCCTACGAACATTTCAGGACACCGCGAGAGTTCTTAGAACACTTCAGGACAACGCGTGTGTTCTTAGAACAAACCCCCATTTTGTTTATGTGCGAACATTTCAGGACAACGCGAGAGTTCTTAGAACACTTTCAACTTGACAACGAACAATTCGGACAGCGTCCTCAGAACACCCCCATTTTGTTTATTTGCGAACATTTCAGGACACCCCGAGTGTTCTTAGAACACTTTCAACTTGCCATCGAACAATACGGACAGCGTCTTCAGTACACCCCCTGCGAACATTTCAGGACACCACGAGAGTTCTTAGAACATTTTCAACTCGACAACGAACAATACGGACAGCGTCCTCAGGACACCCCCTACGAACATTTCAGGACAATGCATGTGTTCTTAGAACACACCCCCATTTTGTTTATTTGCGAACATTTCAGGACACCGAGACAGTTCTTAGAACACTTTCAACTTGCCATCGAACAATACGGACAGCGTCTTCAGGACACCCCCTATGAACATTTCAGGACAACGCGTGTGTTCTTAGAACACACCCCCATCTTGTTTATTTACGAACATTTCAGGACACCGAGACAGTTCTTAGAACACTTTCAACTTGCCATCAAACAATACGGAGAGCGTCTTCAGGACACCCCCTACAAACATTTCAGGACACCACGAGAGTTGTTAGAACACTTCAGGACAACGCCAGTGTTCTTAGAACACACACCCATTTTGTTTATGTGCGAACATTTCAGGACAATGCGAGAGTTCTTAGAACACTTTTAACTTGACAATGAACAATACGGACAGCGTCTTCAGAACACCCCCTACGAACATTTCAAGACAACGCGAGAGTTCTTAGAACACTTTCAACTTGACAACGAAGAATACGGACAGCGTCTTCAGAACACCCCCTATGAACATTTCAGGACAACGTGAGTGTTCTTAGAACACTTTCAACTTGCCATCGAACAATACGGACAGCGTCTTCAGTACAACCCCTACGAACATTTCAGGACAACGCGTGAGTTCTTAGAACACACCCCCATTTTGTTTATTTACGAACATTTCAGGACACCGAGACAGTTCTTAGAACACTTTGAACTTGCCATCAAACAATACGGACAGCGTCTTCAGGACATCCCCTACGAACATTTCAGGACACCACGAGAGTTCTTAGAACACTTTCAACTCGACAACGAACAATACGGACAGCGTCCTCAGGACACCCCCTACAAACATTTCAGGACAACGCGTGTGTTCTTAGAACACACCCCCATTTTGTTTATTTGTGAACATTTCAGGACACCGAGACAGTTCTTAGAACACTTTCAACTTGCCATCGAACAATACGGACAGCGTCTTCAGGACACCACCTATGAACATTTCAGGACACCGCAAGAGTTCTTAGAACACTTTCAACTCGACAACGAACAATACGGACAGCGTCCTCAAGACACCCCCTACGAACATTTCAGGACAACTTGTGTGTTCTTAGATCACACCACGATTTTGTTTATGTGCAAACACTTCAGGACAACACGAGAGTTCTCAGAACACTTTCAACTTGACAACGAACAATACGGACATCGTCCTCAGAACACCCCCATTTTGTTTATTTGCGAACATTTCAGGACACCCCGAGTGTTCTTAGAACACTTTCAACTTGCCATCGAACAATACGGACAGCGTCTTCTGGACACCCCCTGCGAACATTTCAGGACACCACGAGAGTTCTTAGAACACACCCCCATTTTGTTTATTTACGAACATTTCAGGACACCAAGACAGTTCTTAGAACACTTCAGGACAACGCGTGTGTTCTTAGAACAAACCTCCATTTTGTTTATGTGCGAACATTTCAGGACAACGCGAGAGTTCTTAGAACACTTTCAACTTGACAACGAACAATACGGACAGCGTCTTCAGGACACCCCCTGCAAACATTTCAGGACACCGAGACAGTTCTTAGAACACTTTCAACTTGCCATCGAACAATACGGACAGCATTTTCAGGACACCCCCTACGAACATTTCAGGACAACGTGAGAGTTCTTAGAACACTTTCAACTTGCCACAGAACAATACGGACAGCGTCCCCAGAACACCCCCATTTTGTTTATTTGCAAACATTTCAGGACACCCCTAGTGTTCTTAGAACACATTCAACTTGCCACAGAACAATACGGACAGCGTCCCCAGAACACCCCCATTTTGTTTATTTGCGAATATTTCAGGACACCGCGAGTGTTCTTAGAACAGTTTCAGCTTGCATGCGAACAAAACGGACACATATTGAGTCCTCAGAAACACCCCCATTCAGTTTATTTAGAACATTTGAGAACACCTGTGATGTCCGCAGACAAATCGAACACAAAAAGAACATCTACCACATAAAAAAGCACAACATTTAACCCATCTCATACCCTCCCATCCTCCCCAAACACTTCTACACATCAACAGACTCTACTAAATACACATTTTGAACAAACTTTCACCGTGCTGTCCGCGGACTTCCGCGAATCCAAGATGGTGGGCGCTACCGAAAATCTGACGCACTTCACGCATAACACTGTCCAATCAGCGAACACGCCATATGTCCGCGGACATGACGTAAGCCACTCGGCCAATCAGGACACTGTCCGCGGAGCGAACAGGGAAGTGTGTCCGCGGATCGAACATAGATATCACTAATTTTTTGACATACTTTTTGGTAATTTAAAAAAAAACTACTGGACGGATTTTCACCAAATTTGCAAAAGCACGCTTTCAGGACCAAGCCGCTGCTCCTGGTCCAAATTTGGTGAAAATCCGTCCATCGGTTTGGGCTGTAGGCACGAGCACATTTTTTTCCCATTCAGTCTATGGGAAAAAAAGAAATTTTGGGACCCCCTTATAACTTTTCCCCCCCTGGACGAATCCTCACCAAACTTTCCAAAAGAATTCAGAGTGGGCCATATACTTTTTTTGCAAAGTTTGGTGTGGATTCGTCTAGGGGGAGCGAAGTTATAAGCCGCCCAAAAAGTGATCTTCCTATGGAAACACCAACTTAACCATAACTACATGGCCACTATTGTGGCCATGTAATATATATATATATATCCAACTGACAAAGATAAAGACTCAGTCCAAGATTATAGCTTTAATAAATGTATAGTGGAACCATGCTGGCATTAAGGCAGATGTATTTTTACAAGATTTAGAAGATGCATTGGATCTTACCGCCAACGACTCCTCAATAGCACACACCGACTTGGTAGGTCATCTGATTATACATTGCTTATCCAAAGCAACCCCTCCAGAATTAATGCTCGTACACCGCTGGTCCTCTTTCATGACCAATAGACAACTGGTCATGCTCAATGGAGCCATTCCAGGTGAAATTCCTGTGCAGTAGACTTGGAAAAGGCAATGGCAAAAAGCAATTATTGACTACATATACACAGACCAAGATCTATTTGCTACAATTGAATGCTTTCAGATTAAGTCAAAGAAACATAGTGACCATGAGCTTATTTCACTAACCTGGACATGGGACTCTATCCCAGCACCACCAACATTCCAATTCTGCAACTCAAATGTTATTCTATCTGGTGGTAGAAATCGATTTCGATGGATTCCGGAAGCGTTGAAAAATCTAAATGACCAGATCTTAACTAAGGGAAATATGCTATATCCAGAACTAATACATACTGAAGGCCTCTATGTTATGGCATTACAGATGTTTAACAACAACTGTTTATCTTCTCAAAGTGTATACATAAACATAACATGTATATGATGTCGAATTACATGCAAGGAAAACAAGAAATGCAAGGAAAACTGCTTTGAGCCAGTCCAAAATAAAACTAAAGTAAAAACTGAGGCTGCTCACTATTTAATATTAAAACTGGATTACATCACGCATTGGCATTAGTTATGCAACAAGATGGTGAACAGATGCTACAAGCTCTTGCATCTAAATTGAGTGAACCATATCACCCAGATCCCCAATTAATGCTGTCCCTTAGTAAGTTTGTAACCATCATTATCACACTCTGTATGCTCCTACTTCTACTTGTGAACATTTTTCTAACGAAAAAACTGCTGGTGACATTACTATTGCTTTTGATGAAGACAACATCTTGCATAACATCTCAAAATTGAGTTCCTCCTAAGTAGACCTAAGTAGGCCCCCGGGCCAGATGGGCTCAGTAACACTAGCTTTAAAGCTCATCCTTCAGGCTGGCCTAGAGTTCTCAATACCAATATAAAATCTCAACAAATTCCACCGTCACAGCAGAAATCAATCATTGTTCCATCTTCAAAAGAGAGGATCAGCAATTGCCAGAAAATTATCGGCCTATCTCCTTACTTGATGCCCCGGGCCAAGTTGCTTTCCTCGTTAATTCTGAGGGATTTCAATCATTGGATAATTTACAGACTATACAAGATCCATTTCAAACAGGTTTTGTTCCTGGATTAGGCACAGTGGTTAACCTATTAACAATCAATGCCATAGAAAGTTATGGTCAGCAAACGAAGCAACCGATTTACATGGCTTTTGTTGACTTCAAGACCACCTTTGATTCTGTATCCAGAGACCTGCTAAGAATAAAATAAGTAATGCAGCATGTCCCCTTAACATTCAAGCAGTGAACTACAACTGCACACTGATACAACAGTACAGATCCGACTCACCTGGATGGAACCTTCAGCCGCTATCTGCACCTTCAGATACCTAAAACAAGGATGTATACTGTCTTCTGCTATATTGCATTTTTGTATTTCTGACATGATGCATCACTTCACTGGAATCGTCTCTGATTCTCCAAAATTAGGCAATCAGATCATACCTTATCTAATCTAGTGCAGACGATTTAGTTCTCCTGTCGAAGACCCCAAAGGGGCTGCAAAACCTTCTCAATGCCCTAGAGAGACTATGTTAATATAAATCTGCTCGCAGTCAACTTGGAAAAGACAAAGGTTTTAGTTTGTGGGACAAAGAGCCAAATTAGCAAATGCTTCTATGCCTGGCTTCTGCACGGAAATCGATTGCAAGCAGTTAGTGAATATCCCTATTTGGGACTAAATAAAAACAACCATATCTCTGACATCCCTTATGCCATAGAAGTGAGGAGGAAACTATTAACAACTGCTGCTCAAGCTCACATTATTCATGTGAAATACCGAAAATGTTCTATCTTACTGCTACTTAATTTTTACAACCAAAAAGTAGTGCCCCCAATCATGTATGGTGCAGATACCAGAGCTTGGAGACCTAAATTATTTTGGCATCAATTAGAAGGCATGTTTTGGAAACCAGTCCTTTCTCTACCACAGAGCCAAACAATATGCATTGTCAGACATGAATTGAGTTTACTTTCATTGAACAATTCCTATGCTTGGAAACTGTGTTCCTTATATAGGACATGTTTAATACCATCCAATCCATCAGCCTTGTTGCATTTTCTGTCTACATATGTAACTTCTACGAAACATTGTTTCATGGCGGTCTGGAGGCAACAGATCATAGATACTATGGATGCAGCTGATATTTCGGTTGAACTTTTGCTTACAAATCCAACACGTACCAAACAGAAGCTTTGGCAATACGACTGGATTCACACACACCAATTGTGCATTACTTATAAACACTTCAAAAATGAACAATTTAACTCAAAGAAGTTTCATACACCACAATCCTATTTAGTCAAATTTCCATCACCACCATACACATATCAATTGTTGCAGTTGTGTTTGAATTTGTGGCAGACAAAAGATGTTTTAGCCAATCGAAAGATCATATTCTCAATTTGACAATGTATGTAGATTTTGTGGAGATATGAAGGAAGAGGGAAACCTTGAAACATCTGCTTGTATTATGTCAAATGTTAACAGACAAATGAATATCATGTCTGAAACCTTACTTCCTAAACTTTTGAGTTGTAACAGCTGAAATGTTGTGGTACGAAATATTTAACACCCAGCGTACAGGACTCAGAATTGCAGTTGTAAAGTTCTTGCTTCTAGTTTGAGTAAGCTAGCTTAACTTAATTGTACCTGATCCCATTTGACTGAGTTTATGAAATTGAGATAATTCCTACTAGGTACAAATACTAAGAAAATAACCTTTTTTGAAGGATGTATTTTATGTTCTTTCTCATGAACAATAATGTATGTATGTACACTTTATATAATGAAGAATTTTAGATAATGAATTTTATATGTTCCTTTTGGTTTGAAGTTTTAATTACACGTGCATACATTGAAAGGTTGAACTTATTTAACCATTACAACAAAAAAATAAAAAATGTGAGTGTTGTCGTTAATACAGGAACCTAATCATACATACACAGGCAATTGCTGCAGCATGCACTATAGAAGTACAACATTTTTAATCTGGTAATTGTGGATAGTAAAATAATTAATAGTACCTTATCAGAGTTTTCAGTAATGATAAACATGGAATAAATAGCTAATAGCTAATAATTGAAGACTTAGTACATACGAGTGTTAGTGCAAAAAATACACATGAAGACCTACAAATAATATAAATATGAGGTACATAAAAGGACATTTATGTAAGGAGGAAAGAAATAACACCACCAAAAATGACAGTAACATTAGACTTTATCATGAAGTACACAAATGATTTGTGTGTTTGAGGCTGGCTATTTTTGGCATTTATGTGTACCATGAACTGAGGCCAAATCCTACGGAAAGTGCCTTAACAACATTCAAGAAGGTTAATGTGTACATATGTAACACCTTTTCATTGGTACAATAGTCTCTATCAGTAAATATAATCATGTGGCCTAGATATGAACAAAAAGAAGCGGACCAGATATGTGATGTCATCAGTGATGTCATCTTTGATGTCCTGGGTGTTAGAATTAGCAGTGCACGGAGGTGGCGTAGGTTATGGTTGCTTAGCATACCATAACTGTTGAATTTCAAGGTTTTTTTTGGTTTTACTTGTAACCACAACGTCCCTATAACAGCAGTGGTTTCACTGAAATGCATGGGTTTTTTGATAGTGCAACTTCACAATAATGTCCCTTTAACAACTTTTTTCAGTGAATTTCAAAGGTTTTTATTATTATAACTTAACCATAACGTCCCTTTAAAATGTTTTTTCTGTGAATTTTATAGGTTTTTACTAGTTCCCCTTTAAACTGCTACAAGTTCCTTATATTATATGACAATATGTCAGTTATGAAGTACGCACACAGCGCAGCAGTCCGCGGATGTGAGGAGGCATGTACAAAGCTCAGAATCATAGGGGAGAACCAAAAAATAGGTACTGAGCAATCAAAAAACAGATGTACCTAAAATCACAACTAATGTTTACAACATGCAAATATACCTTTTTTTACAAACACATACTTTAAAAAATACAAATTCTTTTTTTATTTACCACACATTACAATGGAAAGTACCAATCACAAACCATAACAGAACACTTCATATAATCTCCTCACTACAACTCTGCATACAGATTGGGAAACACCAGGTGCTTATTGGTCAACACATTCTCAGTAAATAGTAAGTTCATTGTGTTTGTTTCTCTATTATTAACTATCATTATATAAACATGTGTTATAAGGCAGAAGCCCTATTAGTTCTCAAAGAAATGGCAAGCACACTTCAATGGTTAGAGCAGAACCTCCCAAAAGAAGAAATGACTGACGAAAACATCTCCATTGGTATACAATAGATATTTTAATGTAACAAAATAACATATTTTGTACACATCTTACTGAAATGATATTTTTTTAATTTTTTTACAGTACATCATTTTCATGAAGAAACCACACCCCAGCTCAATTATACCCAATCCCCAGAAACACAAACAGAAGCCCTATCCCCAACTGTAAATAATACAAATATTGAACGTGTCCAACAAATAAGATGAACTTAGTGATGATTTGAAATAACTTTTACCATATGTGAAAAATCATGTAATGAATAATGTTTCCTATCAGTGTCCATCTTGTACCTGTATCCTTTGTTCTCCGCAAACATCCCCAGCAAATTCTGAACATTTTAACGAAAGACACTTTGATGAAACCTCACTCACCTCATAATTATTGTACAAACGTTACTGAATGTCCCATTTATGTTTCCCATTCCGATACACCATCCCTTTATTGAATAAATATATTGTTTGTACTATGAAGGTTTTGTGTATTGTTCTGTGATATTTCCTATTTTTTTAAAACTCCCATTATAAGTCCACGCGCTATTCAACAGTCCGGACATGTCTGTTTTCGCTCGATGCTCTTTTAATTAGTCCACGGACACCGCTCCTGTTCTATGGACACCAAGCGACTGTCTGGGGTGCCTGCACTCAAAATGGAGTTGCCCCCAGACAGGTGCAATGTCCGTACATGTCCTTTTTCACTTGATGCACTTTTATTTATTCAGCGGACACTGCTCCTATTCTACAGACAGCCAGTGCATATGTCCTGCAATTTCCTATTGATTAGTTTCTGGGGACACCCTTCAGGGCCGCAGATGTACATGGAAATCATCATTTGACCCCACCCGTGCAGCATGATAGGGGGTGTCCGTGAATGGTGTCTGTGCCCGGGGACAGTTTAAAATTGCCTTTCCAGCCAATAAAGGATGTTTCAAAGGAAACTTTAACCTTGCACAGCTCCCAGACCCATCAACCCATCCCATTTGGATCTGGCTACTTTATACACATTTTCAAGGCCTTTTTGCAACTTGGTAATCCTCCGACAGCTCCTCTAAAGGGACCCACTCATAACTTTTCCTCATTTTAATATGGCTATCCAGGAGAGAGCACCTGTTTCATTGCTGGACAAATTGCTTTTGCAGAACTTTTTGTTGGAGACCAGGGCATTTCTTATGGCCATTGTTTCTCGCCAGCCACCACCGTCATTATCATCTGGAGGGCCTGGAGAGGGGACCAGGTGCAGTGATAAAGAAGAGGCGGATCAAGAGGAAGAAGATGATGACGTGGAGGAAGTCTCAGTCACCAGTACTCAGAGTGAGTCCTGGGTGTGACAATTTTTCACAACCATTGGAAATGTCCCAAAGGCTTGTGCAAGCAAGGGTCTTGTGCTAAGTCACAGGGAACCTGGCTTCTTTTCCTATGGGACTTCTTCCATGAGGTGCCACACCAAATCAACCCATGTGACTGTTCTGAGGCAATACCTTTCTAAGGTAAGAGCAGGTTAACTTCCTCCACCATACTCCTTTGGGGCAGAGGATCCCAATGGCGGCTTCACAAGCCATACAGAATGCTGTTCACCCTTACCTTTTGAGGGTCACAGTGCTATGTATGTACTTTGAGACAGCAATCTGTAGGGGGGAACAGTTTCAGACTGCTTTTGAGCTGCGGTCAAAGTGCATGAGAAACACTGCCACCTCCCTGATTAAGGCCCGCTCAACAACTTCCTCTCTCCACCTGCCCCCATTGTCCTTGTGGTTGGTGCCTCTTTGCTCGCCTACATTCCCTCTCCTAAAATAAAATGGCAAAATAAAATACAAAATTGAAGAAACACAAAAAAAGGTTCCTTTAGGAGCCACCTTTCACAGTCAAAGAATAGAAGTGAGAAAAATGCACAAGCCTCTGTGCAGCCTGCGTAGTCTGCGGACAGTGCCGTAGTCCATGGACATCTAAAATATTTAAGGTGTAGGACAGTTGAAATTATTTTAATTGTTTTGCTTTCAAAAAGGGTGGCTGTGAAAAGAACCTTTTGTCTGTGTTTTTGGCTTTTATATTTGTCTTAAATTCTTTCTTTCACAAAAACTGCTTCAAATGAGTTTGAATGTTTTCTACAAAAATCTGATTAGCCACATGAAATATTGGCTCATGCTAACATCTCAAACAAAGGCATACACAGCTTTATTGACGTTGGGCCTCGCTGTTTCCATTTGCACACTAAATGAACTGCAATGCATCCACATCTCTTTCTACGCAATGCATGAAAATCTAATTGTTGAATTAGGGAACATTTCCTTCAACGTTCCCAATGAGTCCTTCATTGCAAACTGCAATGAAATTACAGTCACATTCTCTAAACTGTTCCCCCCACAATGAATAATAACATTGTCTGGATTTTTCAATTGAACCATATTTGCACAAAATGGGAGAATCTCCACTCAGTTCATGCCTCACACTCCATACCAGAACACTTCCAATTCAGGGAATACAAGATGTGTGGCTATTCCACAATGCTCAGCATACACCTTCAACCAAGGGACCCATGAGTCCCCCAAAATCCAAACACTCTGCCTGCTGAAAGACATTGGCATGACCACTTTCAATCCTCTCAACTCTTACTAACAAAACTTCTGCTACCCTCTCTTCCTGTACACCACACCCAGGAAACCTGATTGGCTAATCATCCGATGTCCACAGACACCACAACTGTCTGCGGTCTCCACAGTAGTGTTCCCATGCCAGGAAACCTTAAAAGAAACGGTATGATGCACGTGCCATCTGTGGGCCACCACGGTGTATGCAAACAGATCATCCAATTGAAGGGGTGGCAGGTGTACACTTTAATTTTACCATTTTATTGTACAATGGTGGCTCTTAAAAGAGCCGTTATGTTTTTTTTCAGTTTTGATTTTTGTTTTGATTTTCTGATTTTTATTTCCTAAAACTACTTACAAATCTTTTCATATACACTGTACCCCTTTTTTCACATACACTTTCTAAGTGCATTTCAAATATTTACAAGAATGTTCTGATTGCCACAATCAGTAAAATTCACTACATCACTCCGACTTATTTTGCACCATTCACCTTGATGTTTTTATTTTCAAAAGATGCCTTGCCCACACCATTCAAAAAGCACATACACCTTTATTTACAAGGTGCCTACCTTGTTCTAGTTGTGCACCAAACACAGTTGGGCATCTCCACATTTCTCTTGGATATATTTCTGAAACAAATAAACTTTGCAAATGGTAATAGTTCCAATAAACCTCAGAAGATATATTTTAATGCAACCTGTAAATATAGTAGGGTAACATACCACAAACTGTTTCCTCCACAATGAACAGCAATAATGTGTGGGCATTGAAAGTGAGCCATAGTCTTATAAAATTATAGTACACTCCCCCACTCTAACCCACACACTGTATACAAGCATACCTCCACAGCCTACAAACAAAAGGTACCCGAGAAGTTACACAACTCAATGTACCTTTCCAAATTATTCACCCAACAATCTCCCTGCATCCACACAGTGAGCTTTTTGTTGAGCACTAGCCACATCCATCTTCCCTGTACACAACAATCAAAACATCTACTACCCTCTTTTGCTGTAAACCACAACCAGAACACCTAATTGGCGAATACCTGCAGTCCCCGTTCCATGACAGGCATCCATGAAAGACCCAGATGTGGCATATGTCGACCGTGGACTACCACAAAGTTCTGCGGATATCATGGACACTCAAAGTGTTGTGGGGGAAAATGAAACAAAATGTAAGTTATTTATTCTTTAGTGGTGGCTCTGAAAATACCCTTTTTTTCCTTTTGGGTTTGTGAACCAACACCTTTTTGTCCTTTGTTTTGTTTTACGTCTTCCTTTACAATTTACTTACAAGAACTTCTTCAATGCATTCCTAAGATTCTAAAGGAAAATTGAATTTCCGACATCTGTGAAGTGAACTCCATCTTGTCAAAACAAATTCACACCATCAGAACTTATATTATCATTCTCAAAAGTGACATTGCTGCAGCATATACAAAAGCAAATGGAGCTTTATTGACAAGCTGCCATGATTCTTCAATTTGTGGAGTGAAAGAGTTTGTTGGACATCTCCATGTTTGCCAATGATTTATTTCATAAATAAATAATCTGAGCATCAGGAAACAGTTGCATTAGGTTTTTAAAGAAATCTTTCAGGGCAACTTGCAAAGACACTGGACTCACAAACCCCAAACTTTCCCCTCCATAATGCACAATCGCAATGTCTGGACATTTAAAGTGAGCCATATTCTTACAGAATGAAAGCAAGCTTGCCCAGTTTAAGCCACAAACTGCATGTCCGAAAATATCCACTTCTGCAAATCCAATATTTCCAAGGATGCCATGATTTTCAGTATAGAGCTTCAATGACTGAATTCAAGAGTCCCCCAGAAGCCACACAGTCTGCTTTCTCAAACACATAGCCATAGCCATTGTCAGTGCTCTCACAACTCCTGAAAATGACACTCCTACTACCCACTCTCCCTGTACACCACACCCAGCAAACCTGATTGGCTTACCCACACAGTTCCCTTTCCATGCCAGGCATCCTCAAAAGATCAGCATGTGTCACATGGCATCAGTGGACTACCGCGGTGTACATGGACCCCGTAGCACATGGGCAACCATTCTACCCTTTCCACTTTCATGTTCTCAAAAGTCCCTCATTGGCTGCTTTCAAAGAGTCATACATTCATTCAGCAATCACATCCAAAACCTCTACATCTAACCCTGTCTTCTCACTTCAACACTTCAGATGTGCACTTGAACCCTAAGAGTAAATATCTCTGGTTAATGAAAGACATCTGCATCAAAAACTACTGTGCAACTGTCCAAGATTTCTATTTCCAGATTCAACAAGATCTGCATCGAACAAAACATAGTACTGGTCTCCTTATATTTAAAAATATGTTTTCCTCAACTCTTTCACAGATATATATTATAAAGGGTTGCTGCTACGTACCCTATAATAAGCTTCTCAATATGCATATTCTCTTTTTTAACCACTCTAGCAAATGCCATGCATTCCAGCATTCATTACTTGCTCACATGAAGAAGCAAACAATTGCAATGCTCTGCGCTTCAAAATATTTCTATTTACAATCCTTGTGATGATAGTTAAAAAAAGCAAATGTGCATATATAGCAGCACTGTGTTGTTGTTTTATAAAATAAGGGAAAGGCAGATGAAATGGATCTGTAGACCATTTTTAGTGGCAATTAGTGGCTGCCAGTTTAATATTTTGACATCCCAACATCACCCATTCCAATCTAGAGATGTTTCCTAAGTATTTCTTTTTTTGTTTGCCTTCCACAACTTCCAATTCCACTTTTCTCTTCATAAAACTCAAAACTACAAGTCCCAGAATGCAAAAAATAAATGAGTGAACTTCAAGATTCGAAACTGTGACATGTATGTATCAAATAAACACACAACATGCTGTGCTTTTCAAAATATTTTTTGGAAGCATTTGTAAGAAAGTACAACAATGCATATCTCTTTACAACAGCACTGTGTCACTTTTGCATAAAAGAAAGTAAAATCAGATAAAATAGATTTGAACACAATTTGTAATTGGCACTCAGTGTGCACCAGTTTAATATATTGACAGAAAATGTATACTTCCTAACATAACAGATTACAACATTCAGCTGCTTATGCAGTCCTACTTTTTTCTCTACATTCTGTGACTTGTACTCCAACTTTCAGAATGGGAAAAGTGGAACTACAAGTCCCAGAATGCAATTAAAAAACCTAGCACTACATAAACACCTACAGATTAGAATGCATCATGTTGGCAAGTGTGGATATACTCCTAATGTATCAAACTTTCACACACCAAATGCCATTTAAAACTTCCCGCGCACGCCGAAGTACACGTACCCAGGTAAATCGCACGGCTGGGGGTGGGGGTGGTGGTAGACATGAGTGGGGGCCTGGTAGAGGCTGCCCCTGGTGGCTGGGTGGTGGGGGTGGTGGTAGACATGAGTGGGGGCCTGGTGGAGGCTGCCCCTGCACTGCTGGGGGTGGGGGTGGTGGGAGACATGAGTTGGACATGAGTGGGGGCCTGGTGGAGGGTGCCCCTGGTGGCGGGGGTGGGGTGGTGGGAGACATGAGTGGGGGCCTGGTGGAGGCTGCCCCTGGTGGCTGGGGGGTGAGGGTGGTGGGAGACATGAGTTGGACATGAGAGGGGGCCTGGTGGAGGGTGCCCCTGGTGGCTGGGGGGGGGGGGTGGTGGAGACATGAGTGGGGGCCTGGTGGAGGCTGCCCCTGCACTGCTGGGGGTGGGGGTAATAGGGACATGAGTGGGGGCCTGGTGGAGGCTGCCCCTGCACTGCTGGGGGTGGGGGTGGTGGGAGACATGAGTGGGGGCCTGGTGGAGGCTGCCCCTGCACTGCTGGGGGGGGTGGGGTGGTGGGAGACATGAGTGGGGGCCTGGTGGAGGCTGCCCCTGGTGGCTGGGGGTGGGGGTGGTGGGAGACATGAGTGGGGGCCTGGTGGAGGCTGCCCCTGCACTGCTGGGGGTGGGGTGGTGGGAGACATGAGTGGGGGCCTGGTGGAGGCTGCCCCTGGTGGCTGGGGGGGGGGTGGTGGGAGACATGAGTGGGGCCTGGTGGAGGCTGCCCTGCATTGCTGGGGTGGGGTGGTGTTAGACATGAGTGGGGCCTGGTGGAGGCTGCCCCTGCACTGCTGGGGGTGGGGTTAATAGGGGACATGAGTGGGGGCCTGGTGGAGGCTGCCCCTGGTGGCTGGGGGGTGGGGGTGGTGGGAGACATAAGTGGGGGCCTGGTGGAGGCTGCCCCCGCACTGCTGGGGGTGGGGGTGGTGGGAGACATGAGTGGGGGCCTGGTGGAGGCTGCCCCTACACTGCTGGGGGTGGGGTAATAGGGACATGAGTGGGGGCCTGGTGGAGGCTGCCCCTGGTGGCTGGGGGTGGGGGTGGTGGGAGACATGAGTGGGGGCCTGGTGGAGGCTGCCCCTGCACTGCTGGGGTGAGGGTAATAGGGGACATGAGTGGGGGCCTGGTGGAGGCTGCCCCTGGTGGCTGGGGGGTGGGGGTAATAGGGGACATGAGTGGGGGCCTGGTGGAGGCTGCCCCTGCACTGCTGGGGGGGGGTGTGTGGGAGACATGAGTGGGGGCCTGGTGGAGGCTGCCCCTGGTGGCTGGGAGTTGGGGGTGGTGGTAGACATGAGTGGGGGCCTGGTGGAGGCTGCCCCTGCACTGCTGGGGGTGGGGGTGGTGGGAGACATGAGTGGGGGCCTGTTGGAGGCTGCCCCTGGTGGCTGGGGGGTGGGGGTGGTGGTAGACATGAGTGGGGGCCTGGAGGAGGCTGCCCCTGCACTGCTGGGGGTGTGGGTAATAGGGGACATGAGTGGGGGCCTGGTGGAGACTGCCCCTGGTGGCTGGGCGGTGGGGGTGGTGGAGACATGAGTGGGGGCCTGGTGGAGGCTGCCCCTGCACTGCTGGGGGGTGGGGGTGGTGGGAGACATGAGTGGGGGCCTGGTGGAGGCTGCCCCTGCACTGCTGGGGGGTGGGGGCAATAGGGGACATAAGTGGGGGCCTGGTGGAGGCTGCCCCTGGTGGCTGGGGGTGGGGGTGGTGGTAGACATGAGTAGGGGCCTGGTGGAGGCTGCCCCTGAACTGCTGGGGGTGGGGGTGGTGGGAGACATGAGTGGGGGCCTGGTGGAGGCTGCCCCTGGTGGCTGGGGGGGGGGTGGTGGGAGACATGAGTGGGGGCCTGGTGGAGGCTGCCCCTGGTGCTGGGGGGTGGGGGTGGTGGGAGACATGAGTGGGGGCCTGGTGGAGGCTGCCCCTGGTGGCTGGGGTGGGGGTGGTGGGAGACATGAGTGGGGGCCTGGTGGAGGCTGCCCCTGGTGGCTGGGGGTGGGGTGGTGGGGACATGAGTGGGGGCCTGTGGAGGCTGCCCCTGCACTGGCTGGGGGTGGGGGTAATAGGGACATGAGTGGGGGCCTGGTGGAGGCTGCCCCTGCACTGCTGGGGGTGGGTAATAGGGACATGAGTGGGGGCCTGGTGGAGGCTGCCCCTGGTGGCTGGGGGTGGGGTGGTGGGAGACATGTGTTGGTGATCAGTAGTGCAAGGTGACATGTGGGTTGGCTGGTGGGCATGGCCATGGTGGATGGGTTGCCTGTGGGACATGAGCAGGGGTGCAGGGTAGTACCCTGTGGTGTGGGCTGCCTGCAGGGGCCGTGGAGGGTGTAGAGGGAACACCTGGGGGGACCCACATGGCCAAATCACGTGTAGCATTCCCCGGCACCACCGAAATACACGTACCCTGCAGAAATCGCGTGTGAATCTTCCGCGCACATCGGAATACACGTACCCAGGCCAATCGCGTGTGGAACTTCTCGCGCACCCCAAGTACACGTACCCAGGCCAATTGCGTGTGGAACTTCCCGCTTTTTGTTAGCGCACATTTTGTCGCACATTTTTTTCAGTCGCAGGGGCGCTACCGCCTGCTTTCATGTGGCGTACTTGTTTGGCCCTGTGTGCGTCTTTGACCGTGCGCTGGTTTGCCCTATTCGATTCCATGAATACGGGTCGTGGGCGAGCGTGTGGGCGTTCCGCGCACTTGCCTCTTGTACTTCCCGCGTGACGCCCATATTTTCACGAGTTGTTCCCCATTCCGAGTGTTACGCCCCGTGTTCCGCCTACTTTTGTGATGTGCGCCACTCTATGTGCGATTTCGCAGTGGCCCTGGCGCACGCTGTTGGATGACCTGTGCGCCGGTGTGCGCGGCGCACATTTTTAGAGCACATCCAATGTTTTTCTCACGCACGGACTTCCATGAATCGCTGTGCGCTGGTTTTCCTGCGATTTTCGCACTTGCACTGCGATTTTTGCACTTTTCCTGCGATTCGCACGTTTTGGCACCTCTGCGCGGGAATTTTCAGCACACATTAATTCCATGAATCAACCCCTTTATGTTACCGAGTTGCACACACATTAAAATCAGGATCCCACTTTGAAAGTATGTCAGCTACACAATTATTACAAAAAGTGCAACAAAAAGATGAGGTTTTGCAATCAAATATTACAAATCTATTAGCAAATATGTGTGGTACTAAAGAGTACTGGGTTCAATGTCATGGAGATGTACATTGTATGATAAGAAACCTTGGCCCACCCACATGGTTTGTTACATTGAGTAGTGCAGAATATGCATGGGAAGATTTACATGATTTCCTACAAATATCAAACAAAAACAAAACAAAGATAGATATACTAACAACTGGAGAAATTTGTTCTCTAGATCCTATTGATGTTTCAAGATATTTTCACCATCGCTTCATTGCTATGCTACACTTTATTTGAAATAAAACTGCTCCTCCACTCAGAGAAGTGCAACACTTCTTTTGGAGAAAAGAATACCAAGCCAGAGGAGCACCACATATCCACATGCTATTATGGATTAAAGATGCTCCTAAATTTGGTAAAGACAGTGATGCCACTGTTTTACAGTTTATTGAAAAATATGTCACTTGTGAAATTCCATCAGAAGCTACAAATAGTGATCTTCATGCACAAATGTTACAATTTCAAAGACACAAATGTGGCAAATATTGTTGTCGCAAATACAAAATCAAAGGGAAATACTACACCAAATGCCACTTTGGTTTCCCTAGACTGGTTACAAAAACAGGTGAACAAATTCATGTCTTCAGTTAGATATTATGTTAAAGGTAAATCACCTAAAAATACATATTACATAAAAAGAACAGAAGAAGAAAAATATATCAATGATTACAATGCAATCATTGCCCACTTATGGAATGCAAACATAGATGTGCAGTACATTGCAGACAATTCCACTGCAGATGCACAATATGTTACAGCATACTTAACAAAAGCAGAAATAACAGAGCTCCAAGACCTCTGGAATGACCTGTCATCAGAAAAAACACTGTCTCCGAAATTATACAGCTTGGGCATAAAAATGCTCTCCCATAGAGAATGTGGCTCCTATGAATCAGCAGATCGTTAAACTGGTACTGCTTTGTATAGAAAATCTGAAAATATAGTATGGCTAAGTCTTGGTCCTGCTAAATCTAGAAAAAGAGTTCTAAAATCATACGAAGATATAGAAACAATAGCCAAACATGATCCCAACAGCCAAGACATTTTAAAAAACAATTTACTGGACACAGTCTACCCAAACAGAAGTAAAAGTTTGGAAACCATGTGTCTATACCACATAGCCCAAAACTTCACATAAATAAATAATATAAAACCCGATGAAAAAATAGGTAAATACAGAGTGACAAATTGTGAAGGCAGTTTAGTAAAAGTCACCAAACGAAATTTAATTAATCATATCAAATTGTCATTAAAGACTCCTCAACATAAAGAACTATATTACATGTCCCTGCTACAACTCTTTAAACCATGGAGAAAAGAAGAAGAAATACTAGATAACTATGACTCATATGAAGACGCTTTCAAAGCAAATGAAAGCACTATAACTGATGTTAACTTTGCACAGTACAAAACAATGTTACACAATGAACAGTAACACAAAGAAGAACTCCAGGCCCAACTAGATAAGGACACTCCTGACAGTAGTCAACCTTTTGTAACAGGAAGCCAAGAGCCACTGGGAGAGCCACTAATAACAAATGAGGCAGAATTAGCTATGACAGAAGTAGAAAACACCATGTGTCAGTATGAAGATAAAGAAGACTTAACTATACTACAATCAAAACTAAACAATGAGAAACATAGAATTTTTCAAGAAGTAACAAAAGAAATTGCACATGGTGTTCAACATAAAAACAAAGAATGCACCTGTCAAAATTACAAACCAATACTACTGTACGTCAGTGGTGAAGCTGGTTCAGGCAAAACATTCTTAATCAAAATCATCAGTAAGTTCCTCCAACAATTGACAAACAACAAACTGTCAGCTGTTATCACTGCCCCCACAGGTTTAGCTGCCTACAACATAGGCGGTGTCACTTTACACCGATTACTACTCCTGCCAGTAGAACACCAAAACAAATTACACTATTACAAACTTTCTACAGAAGCTGCAGAAAATGCTACTAATAGATGAAGTGAGCATGGTCTCCAACCTAATGTTGGCTTTGATTCACCTCAGATTACAAGAAGTACTCAAAACAAACTACGAAGAGCTCTTTGCAGGAAAACACATTATTGTTTTCGGAGATCTTCTTCAATTGACACGAGTGAAAGGTGAGCCTATTTTTAAAACCTTAGGACCCAAACTCTGCTGTAAAACTCTTGGCAGCATAGGAAATGTCAACCTTTGGCAACATTTCCAATACAGAGAATTAACAGAAAACATGCAGCAATCTGCAGATCTCACTTATGCCAACATCTTAAAAAGTATTAGAGTTGGTATACTATCTCAAGAAGCACAATCAATATTGAAAACCCGGCACATTCATGCACTTTATGGCGATAATGCATGTGCTACAGATGTTATGGAACAATTAGCCCACACAAATGTCAATTGTATGGCCTTAATGCCAACTCTTGCAAGCTGTTTCAAATTCAATGAAACAATGTTAAAAAAAGAAAT
Organism: Ambystoma mexicanum; assembly: GCA_002915635.3. Classification (NCBI taxonomy): domain Eukaryota; kingdom Metazoa; phylum Chordata; class Amphibia; order Caudata; family Ambystomatidae; genus Ambystoma; species Ambystoma mexicanum. Next base: position 26,244 of record PGSH02006499.1, read on the forward strand.
GCAACCAATAATTGAAATTAGCGCCACAGACAAACTAGACATACATGGTATGACACTACCCATGTGTGAAAAAGCCACAACAAGACTAAATAGTTTAGAAAAATCAATCTCCAACACAGCTGGATTGGAAAAAAATTGAAAATTATCCTTAAATTGCAGAGTAATGCTTAAACGTAACCTTGATGTGGACCAAGGACTAGTTAATGGAGCACTGGGTACAGTTGTTAGCTTTCAAACATACCCACGTGACAACAACATTCAGTTTGTCAATATTCTCTTTGACAAACTTTCAAATGTAAAAAGGATAGGACGCTCAACAGCTCGATTCCTTCTCTTCAAAGACATGTACGCACGCAGAGAACAATTTTCTCTAACTCTTGCATACAAAGTCACCATTCATAAATCACAAGGTTGTACCCTAGACAAAGCATTATTAGACATTGGTAACAGAGTCTTTAAAGAAGGCATGAGCTACGTAGCACTATCATGCTTACATACACTTGACGGTCTATTTCTAATCAACTTTGATGCAAGTAAAGTAAACACTGATATTCCTTGCATTTTAGAATACAATAGACTTCGTTCACTATACACCCCCCATCTAAAAACATATCCTGTTCCACAAAAAGTAAAATGTTGTAAAAGAAAACTAAATCAAACAGAAATACAACAGGATATCACTGCAAATCCTCCAAAGAGAGTAAAAGAAACTAATACTTCATCAAGTACCACAAGCAAAAAAGAACCAATTAGGGAAAGTAAACCAGGTACTTCGTCAAAGAAGGAAGACAAACTCAAAAAAAATCACTCAGATACAGAATTACCTGGTCCATTTAAACTCTCAAATATAATTGGTGTAAGTTGCTACGCAAATGTAGCAATGAATATTCTATTTCAATTACCACCAATTGTTGACAACATATACTTACACAGTACAGACCAATTGTGTTTGCAAATGTTAGTACTTCATAGAAATGCAACAAACAATCCTAATAACACATATAGTGTTTATGGAATAAGACAACAATTGGACTACTGTGCTGGAATGGTGAAATTCATTTTAAACTCACCGGAAGATCCACATTTTTAATGTACTTACTACAATTACTGGAAAACAAAAAACATACCTATAAATGAAATCTTCCAGATTTCATACATATGGAAACATACATGCACTCTCTGCAACAATGTGACACAAGAACAAATCCCCAATGAACGCTTGGTATATATATCAACACCTAATTGTGAATCCATTCCATTTCAGCAACTCGTACAAAATGCAAACCATGGTAGATTATGTTCTACCTGCATTTCGTATAATCTCTCCAGCTTACTAACACAAACAAATGGTAAATACGTAATACTAATGCTTTTATGTTACAATGCAGATGATACCAAAACAATTGCAAGCTGACTGGATTCACACATGGTCAAGTATCACTTGGTAAGAAAACCTTCACAACAATAGGTATAATCTACCACGCAGGAGCCACAACCAATTCAGGTCACTACACTGCATATATCAATCAAAAATTGTGGATGGTTCGAATGTAATGATAGTACCATTACACTAAAGCAGAGATTACCAGCAAATCTTACAAACGCTTATTTAATCTTCTTAAAACCAAAATGTATTAACTAAACTATACTTAAACCTTAACTAAACTTCTATTAAAAAACTATAAACTGTTAAAATATGCCAACAGGTATCTAACTGCCCCAAGATTCTACAACAACTAAACAGATAAATGAATACTACTAAATTATATCAAAAAATAGATAGTTAGAATTCACCAACTGGTATCTAACTGCCCCAAGATTTTACAATAACCAAACAGATAAATCAATACCACTTCATTATAACAAAAAATAGACAGTTACAATATGTCAACAGGTATCTAACTGCTCCAAAAATCTGCAACAAGCCATTAGATAGAGCATTAGCCAGATACAACAAGTGAACACTGAAAACAAACAAACAAGTAGACTGTAGCATAACAAAAACAGTTTTTTTTTTAATCCAACATGGATTTTTTTTTCTCCCACAGCCCCAATGATTTTAGCAACAAACACAAAACTGAGCAAATTGCACAGTACACTGGTTTGTAATCTACTACATATGAGGGTCAGAATTTTTTTTTTTATTATTCAATGTTATGTCATTACAAAATACCAATACTAATATGATCTTTTCTTTTATCACAGAAATGAACAAGAAATACATGTACTCCTGTTACTAAACCAAACAGTACGTATATTATAATAAGTACAACCATTGCAGCAAATCATACCCATATTGACTTAAAACTTCGGTGCTTATACATTTGGTCTTGTCCATGCACCCAAACTATGGGCCCTGCCCACAACCACCACAGCATATCACACCTATAGTGGCTTACAACTTTGTTGCTTATAAATTTGATCTTGGATCCCAAAGATATAAATCACTATGGGTGAAATATGCTGCGGTGGTTGTGGCCATGGCATAGAGTCTTGGGGTGCATGGCCATGTCCCAGGACAATTCATGTGTTCTTAGAACAGTTTCAACTTTTTTGCGAACATCCCAGGACACTTCATGTGTTCTTAGAACAGATTCAACTTGCTTGTGAACAGTACCAACAGTCATACCGTCCTCAGGACACCCCCATTTTGTTTATTGACAAACATGCACTGTCCTCAGGACACCCCAATTTTGTTTATTGAAGAACATCCCAGGACACATGATGTATTCTTAGAACAGTTTCAACTTGCCTGCGAATGAAACGAACAGACATACCGTCCTAAGAACACCCCCATTTTATTTATTTACGAACATCCTAGGACACATCATCTGTTATTAGAACAATTTCAACTTGCCAGCGAACAATACGGACCGCGTCCTCAGGACACTCCCATTTCCTTTATTTACGAACATTTCAGGATACCGTGAGTGTTCTTAGAACAGTTTCAGCTTGCTTGCGAACAATACGGACAGATGTAGCATCCTCAGAACACTCCCATTTTGTTTATTGACAAACATCCCAGGACACTTCATGTGTTCTTAGAACAGTTTCAACTTGCTTGCGAACAGTACGAACAGTCATACCGTCCTCAGGACACCCCCATTTTGTTTATTGACGAACATCCACCATCGTCGGGACACCCCCATTTTATTTATTTACGAACATCCTAGGACACATCATCTGTCATTAGAACAATTTCAACTTGCCAGCGAAACAAACAGACATACCGTCCTCAGAACACTCCCATTTTGTTTATTGACGAACATCCCACGACACTTCATGTGTTCTTAGAACAGTTTGAACTTGCTTGCGAACAGTACGGACAGACATAACGTCCTCAAGACACACCCATTTAGTTTATTTTCGAACATATCAGTACACCGCATGTATTCTTAGAACAGTTTCAACTTGCCTACGAACCATATGTACGGACGTACTGTGCTCAGAACACCACCATTTCATTTATTTAGAACATTTCAGGACATCTGTGTTGTCCGCGGACAAATCAAACACAACAAGGAGATCTACCACCTAAATAAATACAACATTATTTTTGGCTCATTTTAGGAAAAACTATGGACGGATTTTCACCAAATTTGCAAACGAACGCTTTTGGGACCAAGCCACTGCTGCTGGTCCAAATTTGGTGAAAATCCGTCTAGCGGTTTGGGCTTTAGGCGTGAGCAAAGTTTTTTCCCCATTCATTCTGTGGGAAAAAAAGAAGTGACCCATATACTTTTTTGGTGAGGATTCGTCCAGGGAGAGCGAAGTTAGTAAGCCACCCAAAAGGGCTCTTCCTATGAAACAGCAACTTAACCATAACGTAATATATATATATATATATTATATATATATATATATATATATATATATATATATATATATATATATATATATATATATATTATTAGGACACAAATTTCAAACAAGTTAAGTTTAAACCAACATAAAATGCAAAAAATGTGAAGTATCCAATTTTAGAAAAATAGCGTTATGGAAACAACATGAAGAAAAATATCACTACATTTATAAAATATTGCTTGGAATTCAAATATCATGGTAACCTTAACTCACCCTGTTTTTGTTTTGTAATATATAGCTTGGGTTGTAAAATGTTTTACAGTGAAGGTGAGGCAATTTATTTTAGGAATTTTTGCTTGTGTTAGCTAAAATTGTGAATCCAGCGGTTTGCATTTTTTACTAGGTACATTTAGAATTATTTAGGAAATATTTTTTTGTAGAAATGAGGTGTTTGTATTTTTGCTCACGTAAATTATGACTATTGTGATTTAAATGTTCATACCTTTCTAAATTGTGTATGTTGTGTCGATATTAATTTTCTTTGTTGTGATACATGTTTCTAAATGAAGTTTTTAAATTGCAATTTGTTTTTAGCATATGTTTTATTCCTATGTATATTGTATTTTGCATGTTATGTTATGTTGATTGTTTACTAAATTATTATACAAAACCTGATGCAGGTTTGAATCCCGGCAGGGTCAAACTCAGCCTTTCATCCTTCTGAGGTCGATAAATAAGCACCACACACCGTGGGTAATAATAAGCAGATACCGGAGGGTTCGTAGCTCTATATAAATGCTCAATTATTATCATTATCATTATTATTATTTTTATTATTATTATTATTATTAATATTATAAATCTGACATTTGGAAATGAAATGTGTTTATTGTTTATAACACAAATATTACTGCCACTGTTTTGCTTCCAGCTGTACCTTTTACCTTTACAACCATTTTCAATCCTTCAGCTTTTGAATAATGCCACTGTCTTCAATCTTGAATCTTGCTGAATTTCGGTATCCAGCCACAGTTTTGAAACTAGCGGCACTTCTGACACTACCCACTGTTTAAATCTAGGTGTTTTTAAAATTCCTGCCACTGTTTTCACTCTAGCTGCACATTTGACACTAGCAACCATTAGGAATCTTGCTGCATTTGAATCCAGCCACTGTTTTGAATCTTGCTGCATTTTAATTTCTAGCCACTGTTTTGAATCTATCTGCATGCAGAACCCTGACATTGTTTTGAATCTTGCTGAGTTTCAGTATCTAGCCACTTCTGTTCTCACTCTATTTGCACATTTAGTCTAGAAACTGTCTTGAATCCTTCTGCACTTTAATCCGGCCACTGTCTTTAATCTTGCTGCCTCTTAGTGTCCAGTCACTGTTTTGATTCTAGCTGTGCTTTTAAAACTAGCAACTATTTAAATCTATCTTCATTTACAATACTGCCACTGTTTTTATTCTATCTGCACATTAGACTCTAGCAACCCTTTTGAATCCTTCTTAATTTGACTACTACCACTGTTTTAAATCTTGCTGAGTTTCAGTATCCAGCCACTGTTATGCATCTAGCTGCACTTCTGACACTTGCCAATCTATCCTTAAATCTAGCTGCATTTAAAATTCTTGCCATTGTTTTGATTCTAGCTGCACATTTTACTCTAGTAACCATTTTGAATCCTTCTGCATTTTAATCCTGCACCTGTTTCGAATCTTGCTGCATTTTAATATCTAGTCACTGTTTGAATCTAGCTGTGCTTTTGTTTATAGCATCCATTTTGAATAATACTGCATTTAGAAGTGTGCCACTGTTTTGCATCTTACTACATTTTAGTAGCTAGCCACTGTTTTGAATCAAGCAACACTTTTGACTCTAGAAACTGTTTTGAATCTAGCTGCATGTAGAACCCTGCCTCTGTTTTGAATCTTGCTGAGCTTCAGTATCTAGCCACCGCTGTTCTAATTCTAGCTGCACATTTAACCCTAGCAACCATTTTTAATCCTTCTGCATTTGGATCTTTCCACTGTCTTGAATCTAGTTTGCCACTGTTTTGCATCTTACTGCATTTTAGTAGCTAACCACTGTTTTGAATCTAGCTACACTTTTGACTCTAGAAACAGTTTTGAATCTAGCTGCATGTAGAACCCTGCCTCTGTTTTGAATCTTGCTGAGCTTCAGTATCTAGCCACCACTGTTCTAATTATAGCTGCACATTTGACCCTAGCAACCATTTTTAATCCTTCTGCATTTGAATCTTTCCACTGTCTTGAATCTAGCTGCATTTAGTATCTAGTCGCTGTCTAGCTGCACTTTTGACACTAGCCACTGTTTAAATCTAGCTGCTGTTAAAATACTGCCACTATTTTGTTTTGAACCTTGCTGCTTTTTTGTCTCTAGTAACCATTTGGAATCCAACTACATTTAAAATCTGACCACTGTTTTGAATCTTGCTGCAGTTGAATCAGCTTAGAGACTGCTTGGAGGATGTTGGTGAATGGATGTCCAGGAATTGGCTGAATCTAAACGCTGATAAAACTGATGTACTGGTGGTGGGTACAACAGATCCCTCACGGTACCGGACTATATTTCAGCCCACTAGCACAACTATTGTGGGACTCCATGATAACCAGAAAAAGAGGTATTCCATGAATGTTACATCTAATTAAGTAAAAGGAGATCAACAAATAGGATCATATCTATATGAAAATATCAGCGGTCACTTGGTACACTTGAGTTACCCCAACAATAGTAAGTATAAACTCCGCCAGACCCCAGAATATGGATGGGTGAATGGATGTGAATATGATGCCATCTAGATAATTCAGCCTATGTCTGTTTGACTAAAAGTGTTGTCTCTCTTCACTATAGGCAATACACAGGATGCTGGGACGTCTACACATCTGCATTTGAAACAACAGCACTGTATTGAAGGTGTGCTGAATAACAGTGGAGAAACATTTGGAAGGCAATTATGATTGGCGAATAAGAGTGAGTACATAGCCTTTCTATACAAAATACTAGGATTGAGTGGTCAAGGTCAAGGTTAAGCTACACGATAAGGAAGCAGTGGGCAGATTTAACCCAGGTTCTCCTTTTGTTTACAGGCCTAGGTATACAACTATATCTGAGCTCTATAGAGCCTATAAGGTACACAGACCAGACCATCTGTACTTCCTCCAAGAATTATATAATTGGAGGTGAGTAAGATGTGTGTATCCATTATGAAAGTTACTCTATAACACAATAATAGTGTAGACGAGATAAGAGGGATGACACATATATAAATGGATAGTAATGGGTTGTATTGTTTTTTTATAGATGATGTCTCTCACCCACTTTCTGAAGCAAGACACAATTGGTACTTCAATTTTTTTCCAGATGAAGGTTGGATCAACATAGGGGCAGAGTTGTGATACCCCACTGTCAGACAACCGAAACACCTGTCGACCGACTTGTAAATCTGTTGTAACACACAAAGATACACCTGTATTCAGGGAAGGGTGGAAATACATTGTGTTAACAAACTATGTCAGATGGTTATAGATGAGACATTACCATGTTTTTGATGTAATAAAGAGAGATTTCCTGTATGTGAGTGTGAGTATGTATGTGTGATGAGATAATTGTGTGTGAGCAATTTTTTAGATATGTAAAATGGATTTGATGTGTTTAACTTTGTAATTGAAAAAAAATAATTCTTTGAGAAAAGCATGAACGATGAGTATATTGTCATCCCCGATCTACTGGTCCATTGTGCATTATAATTACTGTATATTTACCTGTAGGACCAGATATTAGGACCAGATATTAGATTCAGGTACCCTTTTTGTTGTTTTAATTGGCCAAAACAGCAACTTTGCTGATATAGTCAGCAATGCCCTAGAAGCCAACCTGAGCACTCACTCCACCCTCACACTGGAGGGAGACCTCAATATATGACCTCAATATATGACTCGATGTGCCAGTTAACTAAACGCAAAAAAAAACACTCTTGACAACCTGGAAGCCCTACACATGATTCAACTGACTGGTATCAGGTGAGACACACTCGCAAGACATACATCTTCATCTCCTTCAATCTTATCTCCACCCCTAGTCCACTAATCTGGACAGATGATGTAGCCATCTGCTTTACAATAATGACAGCAAATCGTCCCGACCCAACTACCCTTGGAACTTTCACCCGCTCTCCTCTGTGGAAAAAGGCCATAGTAATTCTGGACTTGCCCTTAGACCTCTCACCCCCTTCAGATCCTTGTCCGACAGACAAGCCTCGTCACTCAGGTGATTCATCCAATCTCTAAAATCCCTCAAAACCCAAAATAACTTCTTGGAAGGAAGATAGCGGGCAGACCTATCACCCCAGAATAGCATGCATATGCCTATCAGATCAAAGACTTTGAGGCATAAATATAGGGAAGGCCAAACCTTTTTTCTACTGGAACAGAATCTTCAATGCCTGCAACACCAGCAGGGAGGTTCCATGTCTTAAAATCGTGGCAAAAATTGCTGTGTATACAAAATATCGTGACAAAAATGCAGTTGTTTTGCCTCCACAATCATGTAAAGGTTACGGGGGACACCACTGCAACCCCCAGACTCATTATACCATTTAAGGCAAAGCGGGGGACACCGCCGCAACCCCTGTTCAGTAATGAAGGAACACCTTTACTGTTTTTTTTTACCGGCAACATTTTGCCACGATTTTATTATCTGATACCAGCAGGGAACTCTACAAGATCATCTTGGAATTCAAGGCCACTCCCTGCACCTCCTCTGCCACAGCACGCTCCCAAACACTCTCAGATAACTTGCACCACATATTAGCAGAAAGAAACAGCATCCTTGGCGCTAAAGTAGCACATCATCCACCCTGCTCACTTGCACCCTCCTGCAACCTCGCAGAACCTCCGTTTGCCCACCCTATCGTCTCCTACTTCTATCCCATCTTGCCACCTGAATTCCTGAAGTTTCTCAGCTGCATTCATCCATCGGGATATTGATATTGATATTTTATTTCTATCACGCTCGTACACAAGTGTTTCAGAGCTTGACAAGGCAAGGGAAGGGAACAGGGGAGAACAAGACAGCGATCTTACTAGGCTCAGTGACATTGAGAACGCGCAACTGATTGGGAGAGGAGGAGGGGAAACGTGCATGGAAGGGGGTGAAGTGCAAAGTGCGAAGCAGAGGAGAAACATATAAATAATAATACATAAATAAATAATAAAGGCAAAAAACAGTGGTAGTGCAGCCAACAATTTGCAAGTGCTAGGTTTAAGGCAGCAGACAGGGTAGGTCTGATAAGTGCAGGAAGAAAAGGGGGGGCTGTATGGCTCCAGATACAGACCCCAGTGCAAGCGGTGGCCCAGAGGCAGTGCAGGAGGGTGGCAGGGTGAGCAGGTACCTGGGCCCGGAGGACAGAGGGTGGCCAGGTGCACAGTGCCAAGAGAGAACAGATCAGCAGGGGAGGGGGAGCAAAGGCAGAAGCAAAGAGGAAGGTCTTGAGGTGCTTCCGGAACTGGAAATGGTTCTCAAGTTTTAGAGCGGCAGGGAGGCTGTTGCAGAGGGAGGCCCCAGCCGAAGACAGAGATCTACACCCAGCTCGTTTCTTTGAAAAATGACTGACCCTGGGGGAGTTAGAGGTAGAATCTCCTGGAGATCCTTGCCCTCCCACCCTCCTAAAAGATATCCTTTTCTCAACCTGTGCAGGCAGGTAGCATTGCAAGATCTATCATTAACAATGTCCTCACATCAGACACATTCCCAGCAGATTTCAAGAAATCCAACATCAATCCCCTGCTAAAAAAAAAACCTCCCGTAACCCCCCTCCTACTGGCCAACTACAAACCCATCTCTGACAACTGTTTGATGTCTAAACTAATTTACTGAAGAGCCTACTACCAGATCTGGCTTTTCACTGAATCCAACCTCCTCTTCTACCCCCATCCAATCCAGAGTTAGACCCCTACAAGCAACTGAATCATCCCTAGTCTCCATCTGGGATGATCTCATAAGAACCGCAGACTCAAAGGTCTTTGCTGCACTTATCCTCCTCAACCTCTTAGAGGCCTTTGACACTATCAGCCACTGCAACCTCATGGATGAACTCCACTTTCTTGCTCGGCATCAGTTATACAGCATTGATTTGAGTATCCTCCTAACTCACCAACAGATGGCAAATTACCCACCAACCTCCTTTCTCCTCAAAACCACACCCTGTCACCAACAGAGTACCCCAGAGTGCCTCACTGTCCTCTCTGCTATTTAACCTCTACCTAATCCCCCCTCCGTGTTCTCATTTGCTCACATGGCCTAACTGGCTAAAACTACGCCGATGAGATGACACCCAGATCATCTTCAAGATCCCAAGATCTCTTCCAGACCAGCCCCCCCCCAATTTTGCCTCATGCCTCACAGAAATCAACCTGTGGATGACAGCCAACTACCTGTGGCTCAACCCCGGGAACAATATCATGATATGTGGGAAGATGGCCCTCTTTCCCAAACCTTCCTGTGGTCGTCTTCTCTAGGCCCCCCTCATGCTACGAGAAATTCAGTAAAGAACCCATGATGTACCATGGATGCAGATCTGACACTTTCATACCACAATAGTGTTATTTCTAATTCATGCTGTCTACACCTCCACATTCTCTGACGTATCTTCCCCTACCTCGTCTACCCTCACAAAGTCACAGCAATCATGACTATCATTCGCTCTGGTTTACACTCTGCTATCTACCTTTACCTGGGTGCACGTACAACACATCTCAGAGAACTCCAAAGGGTCAAAAACACAGAAGCTAGGTGTCAGAATCCCAGTCCTCGGATTCGTGACTCACCTGTTAGCTTCTTGTGGATTTCTTCTTGGAGTTCGCGGGTTTCTTTTTCCTGGACGAGCGTGCCTTATAAAGGTAAGCTCTAGAGTCTTCTGAATCCAGTCTGCTGGGCTTCGGTGAGCACGTAGTTCAGTGACTCCCGGGTGCGGCGGCGCCGGTGCTCGGGACAAGTTCAATGTTCCAGGAAGGGTCCGGGACAGAACCAGGATAGGGAAGACAGGGTAACCAGGTTCCGAATAGAGCACATGAAAGGAATAGGAAGGGGGAACCAGGAAAGAAGGATGGATGGTTACCAGGATTCGCAAAGAAAAGGGGGTTAGGTATTAGAACACAACTTGCCAGGCGAGGCGCAGGCAAGCAAAGCATTGAGACACACAGAGGCATGGGGGCGTGTCTGTTTTCAAGGGAACATGTGATCCACACAGAGGACTAGACCGCGCCAGAGACATGGCGTCGGCCATGTTGAAGGTGAACGGAGTAGTGGTTATTGACTGAAGGACCAGGCAGACCAAAAGGGTCGATATCGGTGATTCATGAAACTAGCCTCCTCCTAGCCCTCAGCCCCAGAGAGCACATCACTCCCGCCCTCTGTGTGTTCCACTGGCTCCCTGTTGGGCAACTTTCCACTTTCAAAGACAGGTGCATCACCCACCATGCTCTACGTTGCACAAGACAGGCCCAGAATACCAACAACACAAGCTTACTCCATGCAAAACCAATAGAAACATGAGATCATGCACCACACTCCTCCTTGTCATCCCCCCTTCACATCGACCAGTAAAGGGTATCCTCCTTTTCCATAAAAACACTCACAATTTGGAATGCTATCCCCTGAGCATCTGCTGCTTAGAGGATCACCTTGCCTTCCAGAAGGCATTCAAGACCTGTCCCCCTCTCTGTTGACCCCATTTCGAACCTCTGCATACTGTGACACCTGCAAGTTAGTTGGGGGCAGCAATGTGTCCCTCAATAATGCACTGAATGACAAAGAGAAAGGATTCCAGAGGACCACAAAACAGGTTCCCCGGCAAGTCAACGAAACAAGAAACCACCATGGACACATGGGTACGTATAATACTTCATGTCAATGGAAAATAGCTGCGGGCACAGCTGCCCACCTGCACACATCTGCAATCATACTCTACTTGATGATACATTGCACAAAACCCGTGCCACTAGAATGCAGCTAAGTCCCAAAAATAAAACATTCAGTATTGCTGGACAAATAATCAGTCTCCTTTTTTCGCAGACTCTCCCGGCGGTCTTCACAGGACCCATCTAAAAGCAAGATCTACAGGGGTCACTAGCAGGGACCCATCAACCCCTAACTATTCTGAGTACCGGCCACAATGTGCACACGCATTGTTAATTCCTCAGACCGATCTCTCATTCATTGGATTTCGGTCCTCTAAGGGTGTTCACCTGCAGCACTTTGAGGACATACCAATGGGAAAATGCGCTATACAAATGCCATATTACATTACATTGCATTGCATTAGATAAGGTGTTTTTTAATTTTATGTTAAAGTTGCTTTTTTATTTAAAATGTGTTGTGTTTTTTACTTTTTAATAAAGTTGTTCTATCTGAAATATATGTATATGTTATTGTGTATGTTTTTAATTATATGGTATTTTTGTGTTGTATAAATTTGCTATACCTTTTTAAAGATTTAATAATGGTGTACATTTAATGTACTTTTTAAGACTTTTACATTTTATAAAATAACTTGTTCTTAACATTATTATTTGTAAAGTGTGTAGACTTCATGCTTTTGTTGGTTTAACCTTAACTCTTTTGTATTTGTTTTTCAAATAAAGTGTACATTTGTTTACGGTTATGTAATGGTTTATGAAGTGCTTGGCAGTTCTTTTACATTTGGTAAATCATTTGCTGAATTTAAATATATTAATCTTGGATGTAATTGTGTTATCTCAATTTTTTTAATTGTGTACAATATAAATGACTAATATTTTTGAACACTTAAATTTACATTATATGGCGTCCTCCACATCAACCCTTAGAGATGTCCTTTACCTCCAATGTTGACAAGAAGCTTCAAAAAAGTCAAATAAAAAAAAAAACTTTGCACGTCAACAATTGCATATATATTTCATTCATGTACAACTGTTTTTTGAAATATATGAATAAAAGGTTCTTTTTATATACAAGCTATAATATCAATACTTGTATGCACTTGTTTAAACTTTTTTTGTCATAATGAAAATCATCAGAAATTTAGGAAGTATGTAAAAGGGATTAATACATTAATATACATGTTGAACTTTTATTTTGCTATATTAATTGTTTCTTTGGGTGGATTAACAATTTGTAAACTCACCTAAAACGTAACAATTTTGTAATTGTTGAATAATAATGTTTGTGTAAGTTGATTCTGTGTTAAAATGTAGGCAGCTATTTAATGCGTCAAAGGTTTTGCTGAAACAGAGAACACCATTTAATAATATGTAATGGTAAAAAGCATGTTTACATTTTACAAAATAGGAAGGGATGTAATACAAATTTTACTAATGTGTAAAATATTATTTGTATTGGTTTCAAAACAACATGGGCTTTGTTTTCAATGAAATTGAAAATATTTTAAGAATCATGTGATTTGAAATGTTCTACAGAGTTACATTTAAATAAATACATTAAACATGCATTGTAGGCAACAATTGGATTCGTTTGAAGATGTGGCTTTTCATAAAATGTATTTTTATACACTGAATTGTAGTACATGTGTTTTAAATGCAGAGAGAGAGATAAGACACTAGAAATTGAGGATCACCACGCTAGATTAGTTAAATCTTCAGAGAAACTCTGATGCTGGTGACTAAGTCCTTGTGAGATGGTGCCCTTCCATCTCGTCTCTTGGTTTAGACAGTGTGGGTATTGAACCTTTATCACAATGGCGCTGAGTTGGTTGTTAGTTTACTTTAGACAAAGGCTAATCTGTGCTATAAACAATTAACAACATATACCACAACATTGAGCATTTGAACTTATTCTGGGTTTCTTTAAAAACACAGAACTTGGCTGTTTCAAATGATCTCAAGATCGGAGAATGCCTTACGATTAAGGAAACTAATAATCAACTCAGCGCCAATGCGGAACAGGTCCAATACCCACAGTGTTATAAATGCAGTTGAACCTTTAAAGCAGTTAGTTGTGTCACAACACATTGGAAAGTGTGGAATGTTTTGTTTATTTTATGTACATTTATAAAACAACTTTAAAATTGTTTTCTTAAAGTGTTTTGTGCATGCAAAGTGCAAGTGTTGATTTTAAGTATGTTTTATATATATTGTATTCAATGAAAAAACGTTGTTAAAGGGAAGTTAGGGTTACAAGTAAAACCGGAAAACCCCAGAAATATGCCAGTTATGGTAAGCTAAGCAACCATAACTCACGCCACCACCATGCACTGCTAAGACTAACACCGAGGACATCAAAGATGATATCACAAATGTCATTGATGACATCACTGATGACATTACTTGTGAAATAGATGTTGATGAAAAGTCCCTACAAGGAGTTGTGTTTATATTGTTGGTAACAAGATGTCAGGGGTGATGAGGAGAACTATCATGATCTACTATTTCTCAGTAAAGTACATAGACTCAATAAGATTTCCCAACATTTCCATTTGATTTTGTGTTATGCTAATGGGAATATTGTGGTCTTCATCCTTTGTTCCAGGGACTGGAATGGTGGATACCGGGCCGGCAGCCCAAGTTATCAGCCCAAGCGAAGCGAGGGTGGATAACGAGGTCTCTGGACCATTATCTCCCCCATTCCAGTCCCTGTAATGTGGGATGAAGGCCAGTAGCACCCTCGGTTCCCAAAGGGGGAATCTGGGGTGCTAAAAAAGGATTTTTCTTCCTACACCGGGACGCCTGCACCGTCCTGGTGTAGTAAGGAAAATCCTTTTCCAAGATGGCCACCGTGGAAAAGGAAGGCAGGGTTCCATACAGGTACCCCCTTTGCTTTCCATTGCAGCCTACAGAAGGCAAAAAGAGAACTCTATGACCATATTACCACAAGCACATTGTTCTTCCTTTTCAAATCTATCCCAATTTCAAATAACTTTACTACAAAGCCAGTCCCAGGTGGACATGGCCACTTTAACCCCATGTTTTGTCCCTCGTGGTCATGGCCAGTAGCTAGATTGTCCGGATCATGACCTTATTCCATGACCCGCACAATCTGGCCACTGCACATGGCCACAGGCTATACCTCAGTCACCAAAGGTTTATCACTATTTTTTGTACCTACATTATGACACTTTTGAAAAAATAAAACACGGCACATTTGCAAAACTACCCTTTCAGGTCATTCTCAATGCTCCTTACGCAAGGTTGCTTGAAATCCATCCATGTTTTATTTTTTCAAAAGTGTCAAATGTATGCACATATAACCTAGCCCCCACTTGACAAAATCCATTCAGACTTTACGAAAACATTTATGTCTAGATCTATAATCTTTTTGCAAACCTTTGTGTAGATTTGTCAAATGGCACCACATGTAAAAGCCTTTACAATATTTTGGGGACCCGCCCTCTAATTTTGCCCCCTCTTGACAAAATCCAACCAAACTTCATAAAAACATGTATATCTATATGTATTATCAGTTTGCCAAATTAAGTGTAATTTTGTCAAATGGCACCTCTTTTATTAGCCTTTACATTATTTTGAGACCCCCTCTAATTTTCCCCCCTCTTGACAGAATCACACCAATCTTTGCAAACACAGTCAGAATCAGGTCAGGAATATACCTGCAAAATGTCATGCATTTTCATCAAGTGGCGCCAAAGATATAGGCCATCCAAGAACTGCTTTTCACCAACCCTGTAATGCAGAGGTGTCTGGGAACTTCACAGGACTGTTCGCCAACATCCAAACTGTTTGCAGACTTTCCTGGCGAAAAACATCAATTTTTTGCTTCTTACAGCCATATTCCATCCCATCCTCATCACCCCTCACCTCCCCAGAGATTATTTGATAAGTTTGACAAGTGCAATGTTGTGTTTTTTAATATGTTTTTACCGCAATGTGCATGGACATCGGCCGCTGTCCGTGAAACCAAGATGGCTGGCATTTCCAAAAATCGGACGCACCTCACGCTTTGCTCCATCCAATCAGCGAAACACGTTGTGTGTCCGCGGAAATGATGCAAGTCTATTAGCCAATCAGTGTCCTGTCCAAGGAGCGAACAGGGAAGTGTGTCCGCGGAGCGTACATAGACATCACTAATTTTTTTAGACCTATTTTTGGTTGTTTTTTTTTAAAGTACTGGATGTATTTTCACCAAATTTACAAAAGCATGCTTTCGGGACCAAGCTGCCGCTCCTGCCGCAAATGTGGTGAAAAATCCGTCCATCGTTTTGGGCTGTAGGCGTGAGCACAATTTTTTCTCCATTCAGTCTATGGGAAAAAATACATTTTGGGACCCCCCCTATAACTTTGCCCCAGAGTTTGGTGAGGATTCGTCCAGGGGGAGCGAAGGTATAAGCTGCCCAAAATGTACTCTTCCTATGGGTTTAGCAACTTAACCATAACTACATGGCTGCTACCACAGATCATGTAATAACATGTAGTACTTTTATATTTTGTGTTGTATGTGTTAACTGTTTTTTATAAATTGTATATATGTTGTAAATGTTTTAATATTAAGCATTTACAGTTAGAGAGCTTGAACTAGTTACGCAAAGACCATTGAAGGCGTTGGTGGCGAATGGGGTGCCAAATAACCTGTTCTGTTTTTTTAACTGAATTATGGGCTCCATTCCTTACCCCGGTGTTTAACACAATATTGGCCACAAGCTGTGCACCCCAGAACTGGCAAATTGGCACTATTTTGCCAATCTACAAAAAGATTACAAAGCATATCCCCTGTCTTATCGCACAGACACCTTGTTGGAAGGTGCATCTGAGCTGTTTTCTGGTATCCTTGAAAAGAGAGGAGGAATGTGCTATATAATCTCATACACTCTCTGATATTCACTTGACCTTCGGGCCTGGGATGGGGGCTGTATACCAATGCATTAATCTGTACTTGCTTCTTGCCAAATATGTTCTCCTTATTGGGACTCCTGTATATGTGGCCTTAATGGATGTGTGCTCTGAGTTTGACCAAAGGCAGGAAAACACTAATCTTGGATGAAATGTGTGTTCCAAGACCGTATGAATGATGGGATCCTTTAATTCTGACTCGTACGTTTGGCCTAGATTTGGAAAAGGGGGACACGTTGGGATACAATATTTAGATCGAGAAAGGCGTTTGGCAGGCGTTTTGCACCTCTCCTTTTTAATTTATACATTAACTTCCTCCCTTCTGCCCGGGAGATTCTGGGTGCAGTTGTACCACAATGTGGGGGAAGACGTTGTCCCTGCTGGGTTATGCAGATGCTGCTGCTCTTATAGCTAGAACTCCCAAATCCTTACACACTTTAGTTGAAGGATATTCACATTTCATCATATTTCAGGATGTAAGGTGAATATAGGCAAATGTTATGTTTTGTTTTCTACTAAATCCCACCATCAACCCAAGAAGGTGAAAAGCTGTCCAATTGGAGTATTGTGAGTATTTGGGAATATGATTTAACAGACAGCGTCATTGCAATGATAATATTTGTAAAAGAAGACTAGAAATGTAAAAGGTTTTGAGTGTTTTTTTCGTTTTGACAGAAACCTGCAACAGTTCTCATCAGGTACTATGCATTAAAGTTTATATTGTATTGTCTCTGTAATTTTTGAGAATACTTTTAAGATCTTGATTTTACGATGTTGTTTATTGATTTCTGTTAATCTAATATTAAAGTAAGGTTACTATTTTAAAACAAACATGTTACTACTTACATTGTGCATATAACGTATAGGAAAACAGCATGTTTTAAATGGTGCATTTTTAATATACACATTTCTAATATTGCTGGCCTTTAATGTTTTCACATAATACGACATGTGCTTTTGTTTGTATGTTTTATTCAGCAAGAACGATGCATTTCTTTAATTTTGTAATTAATACATTCTGTTCATATGTTTTGTTTTAATTCTAAATTAAAAACATTCTGTTCATATATGTTTTGTACAGCATAACTCAAGCACTGACTTTATATTATATGGTGTATGCATTTTTACTATTACATGAGGTATTGCTTTAAAATAATATGAACTTTGTAGTTTTGGGCAGGATAATAAATATGTTTTACGAATGTGTGTTGTCTTATTCATGTTTAAATTATATTTACATTAAGTATGCAATGTTTAAATCTATACATGCATACACTTGTACTTAAGCACTTTAAGTGAATATATTGCACATGTACATATGTTGGATTTACAGTTTTGAATTATATAAGGTATTTTTGGGCATATGTTTTGCTTTATTAAAAATGAAGGTTTTATGTCTAGTAAATGTGAGCATGCAGAACACATACTTGTGTATATTTTGTAATTGTATTCTATTTATTTTTATTTAAGCACAATATATATTCATATTTCAAACATGTACACATATTTGATTGTAATAGCCTAATTATTATTTAAAAAATAATGCCCAACATCTAAAAAAAATGTATTTGCAAAAATGGCTATGTATAAATTCACTCCAACCAATACCTCTGGCTTATCGGACAAAGGCTGTAGATACACTGGCCTGTTGGGCTAGCATTTTGAGTATAGGCATTAAGACTTCCCCAGGTGATCCTTTCTTCTCTGCTACATGCAGAAATGGGTTTGAGTTATTTAGGTGACAATCTAAAAATGAAACTATTTCTTGCATGCTACTCTGTTTGGTCCCATCTCTTCGCTACAGTCACCAGTCATATTTTGACATATCTTTTGCATGGTGTTGTACAACATTAAATCCCTTAGTTGAGGTTTGTCACAAAAAGCTTTTTAATTTTGGGGTAATTAATCAGTTTTGTAACGGCAAAGTGATGAATGATAACCATGCTGGACTGTGAAAGGAAGTTCAAACCATTATTCTCTTAGAAGGGAATCTTATAAACCGACTAGCCCATATTGAGTGGGGCGTAATTCAAAGCGGGGTCGTGTTACATTTATTCGGCAGAGTGTGGAGCTGGTGTGGCTGAGATTGCAGCATTGCCTAAACAGAGCCTGAGGCAGTCTTTTGTTTGTTATCACTGAGAAGGCGTTGCTTACACAGTGGTCGAAGTGGGGGAAAAATAGTAGTGGAGCTATGGATTTTGTAGAAAAATTGGTGTTTCCAGTGACGGCTGCTGAATTTTATAAATGGGTGTCTGGGAATACATTTTTTTTAAATAATCGGTTAAACAGTGCTTTTTTGCAGCACATTTTCAGAGAAAATTGGGTAAAGAAATACAAAGTTTACAAACAGATTTCTAGGGTAAATTTGATGCAGAGCCACCAAAAGTGCACAGGAGCATTTCCCCAACACATTTTCGTGATACATTTTTGTTAACTTTAGAAGGATAAAAGTGTGTGCTGGTCATATTGGGAGGCTATCCTTTGTTTACATAACATTCTCTGCAGTCGCCACATTACCCTCCTTTGATCTATTTATAAAGATGGAATCTCCCACCCATTACATTTTCTCCCAAAGAATCAACCCCAGAAACTTTCTCTTCTCCCAGCAATCCACTCTGGAGCAACACAAAGCATGTAGTGCATTACAAAAAAACAAATAAATAAATGAAATAAGCATCAGCTGAAATCCCATATCTACGTTTTACATGTAAATTACTTTTGACTGCGCACGTCCCCAATAAAGTAACAAGAAGTTCAAGATTAAAGTGGGTGCCCAATAGCTTCCAGTTGGGGGTAGCTCTTAAGTAATGGGCAGCCCTGCTGCAATGGGGACCATGCAGTGTATTCTGCATGCACGTTGATCAGACTCACATCAGCACATTACGACATGCATCCATTTTGTATTATGTGTTCTTTCATTATTTTGGCAAGTACTCTGTTTTGTAGGCTGCTGTCCTTTTAGAACAGGTTGTGTGAGAGTGCTATAGGGGTGCACGTGCACCCTTCAAATACTGGAAGAGGCGCTAGCTTCAAAGACGGTAGAGGAGTGGCAAACTTACTTTTGTAGGGGAATCTAACTTCATTAATCATTGTAAGGAGACTCATTTAGTGCAGCTTCAATGTTACAATCAGTTAACTCTCTCCTTTAAGTCTGAAAACACCCACTTCTTGCAGAACCTGAAGGTCCTAGAAAGTGTGAGAATGGCAGATGGTGTGCAGTGAAAGACTCAATATCATAGCATAGCAGGACATAGCAGAGCATGAGGTAGTACTCTGGATGAACCAAGAGACTTCAGTGGCTGGGAGCAACAGGGGAGAAAATGTAATGTTGGCTTAACCACAGCTAGTCTGCTATACTAGAATCTCTGGTGCGCTGATTGGCTGGTGGGACTATGTCTACCTGTCAAATCAAGTCCTATTGTAAGGGGTGTAAATGTAATCACTTTTACGCACTCACATTTTTGCAGTTGAATTCAGGGTGAGATTACATTATATGCCCCAGGATCACACACTTATGCTAAACAGTGAACAGGGATTTTAACCCACTGTGTAATTTGGGCAGAGCCACCTTCTTCCACGCTTCACTTGGAACAAATATTTAAGTTTTGGGTGTCAATCAAGACCTACAATAATACTGTCCTATATAGTTTACTTGCAAAATACACAAATTGCACAGTAAAGCATCATGACAACATGTAAATTCATATAGCAGCATGTTGGGCCACAATGATATCTGTGTACCTTTTATTTTCCACATCCAAAATGGGAAACAATAAGATGCAAAAGGCAAAATATCTATGTACCCACTTCATTTTCAGCAATGTAAGACACACTCACAATAAAATACGTTGTGTCATAAACCCACTTAGGTTTGGAGATTCGTCACAAACCTCCGGCGTGACGTGTTGTTATGTATGGTTTTAAGAATATTCAACTAAGGACATCAAAGCAAACTTTAGTTTTTAGCATCAAGCTATTAGACATTATGGGTGGTCTGGCTGGACCCTGACCTCCCGCCCGCACCCTGCCTGGGCGAGGCTGTTCATCCCAGGAGTTGGGGGGCCTTGGATCAGTGTCCTCGGGGGCAACATGGGCAAACTATCTCAACAGCCCCACCCACGCCCTAAAAATGATTCTCATTCTACCTGCATGGGACCGGAATAAGATAAGAATCACTTCCCATTTACAGAGGACTTTGAACATGGGTAATTAACATTTACTCCCATTATATTGTAAAAAACAAATAGGGGGCGGGGTGGGGTTGTTTGTATTACCCAGTACAATGCAGTTAAATTATTCGCCTGTGTGTTTGTTCGATTTTAGAAGCATTTTTATAGAGCCAGATTGCTGGATAGCTTCTAGGCGCCTGGCTCTGCTTGCATAGGTAAGAAAAGCAATGGATGCCCTCAGTCTGAGAATGCTCTGGGTTCATGTGCTCTCCAGCTTTAGCCATCCGCTCTCAATTGTATTAATTTTCCCCCAGGGTCGGACTGGGCCATAAAATTGTCCCGGGCACCAATGAAAAAGTGGCCCACAGTTGCAAATGGGAATTCATTCCTTTTGTAATACTGTTTGAATAGGGTGAGGGGGAGTTTTTTTTAAATAAAATGGGATAATTGTGCATTTTAATGAATATTTATTCAGCAACACTGGTCAAAACCTCTATCCACATAGTTAAGCAACTCATCAAACTGGCCCACATTGGCCCAAAAAGTGGCCCACTTTGACAAAAAAAACCTGTCCATGCTAACATTTTGTGTTTTTGGTTTGACCACGGTCCTGTTGCCTAGGCCAGTCCGAGCCTGTTTTCCCCCCTGTCTGTTCTAGGCCCACCCACAGCCTAAACTGTTCTTGACAGCCGTGGTGTCCTGCTGTCCTACGCACGTCCATTCTCATGCGTGTTCTTTAGTCTCCAGCTTTGCCACTGGTTGCACTTGCCCAGCACACTCAATGTACACTTTTTGGGTCGTAATCTCACCACATCTAGGGGCCAATTCTGCAACAAAAGATAGAAGAACCGGTGAGATAGCACACCTGTCTCACTGCCGCAGAACTTTGGAAACATTCAGCTTCTGGGCGCTATCCTCTGAACTCAATAGTTCCCAATTTCCAGGGCAGATAACATTTCTGGGACCAACAGGAACTCCTAAAAGATGCTCCACCACGCAGGCATCCCTGCAAGCGCTACGCAATACCCTTCAACAAACAGGGTCGATTTCCACAAAGTTCAAATACTTCTAATACTGCCCACTCTCACAGCACCTACAGCATAGCACCGTCAGACCTAGAAGCTGAGAAACTGAAATGCAACATAGCAACCTGCCCCCCAGGTCACACTGGGTGTCAAATCAAGTAGCCAGGACCCAGACCCAGTTTCTGGCTTCAAACCCATCCAGCTCCTAAAATGCAGCTCTCCTATGACTGAGTAATGTGAACATCGCCTTCTGCCTCCCCTGGGGGCCCCTAATGAGGACAGGGCTGCACTGCATCCACTGCTTGAAGGAGGTGGGCGGGCTCTCATTATACTGCAATTAATCCCATCATTTGATGGGGGTTCAAAGCTGCTCCACCACACAGGCACCCCGAGTCATAAACAGTGTGTCTGGGCAATAGCTGAGGGGTGGCCGAAAACAGTGACTGGATCATGGTGAAACTTCCAAAAATGTGCCACCGTTTTAAAGACATACAGATAACCTTGCTGGCGGGCATTAATATTATTTGCATTTCGTCTGTAAAATGAAATGTGTTTTTATTGAATAAAAAAACTGTCCACACAGCCGAGATTAGAACTGCATGCTGGGCCCTTATCTGTATGCCAGTAACCTGCGTGTAATATGCTCGGGAGAGAGGTACGCACTGAACCGTCCTTCTCTCCCAACCCTGGGCACCTGACCTGGCCCAGTGGCCCTGACCTCCCGCCCTCAGCCTGCACTTCAGACTACAATATGCTCGGGTCGGGAGAGAGGGACAGCACTGAACCGTCCTTCTCTCCCGAACCAGCACCTGGCCTGCCTTGACCTCCCGCCTGCACCAAATAAAATATGCTCGAGTTCGGGTAGAGAGGGACGGCACTGAACGAACCATCCCACTCTCCCGACCCACTGCACTCACCTCCATTTGTGTCCCCCTCCCCCTTTACCTACCTGTCTTTCAGCGCAGCCTGCAGGTAATAAAATTCTAGGCCTGGTGCAGTCCAACTCCGACAGAGACTGCTGGTCACTGGCCCACGCTTGCGCATAGTGAGGGGCACACGGCACTGCACCTCAATGCGCAGGCGTGGGCCAAGGCTCTGCCATCAGCCTACTGTCTGCAGCCTGCATCAGGCAGTGCAGTGCTGCGACCGTTCCTATACTTTTACTTTAAAAAGGAACGCTCCGGAGCGGTTTCTTTTAAATATAAAAGTATAGGAATGGAAATGGAGAAAAAAAAAAAGTATAGGAGCACCGCTCCCATCCGCTCCCCCTCACTTCGATCACTGTGCTTACATTATTAAATACTCCAGACAGGAGCAGAGTGAGGCGGAGTGTGATGCTAGTGTTACTGAGATGGAAGCATTATCTATACAGAGCTTGAGGCAGTCTTTTTTCATTGAGGAGGCAGTGCTAACTTCATAAATACTCCACACGGGAGCAGAGCGTGGTGGAGTGTGGTGTGAGGGTTCCTGTTATCAGTGACTCTTTCTTTGGTGGTGAGGGGCTGCAGAGGGGCTGCTATTGGTGAATCCAAATCTGCAAGATATTTCTTTTCTTCAAAAATTCTGGGTCATGGAGGAGGCGGCTGACGGTTGTTTTCTTGTGCTACAACAAATTAAGTAAGTACTTAGCATTTATAGATTGATTCACTGCCCATTACATACTGTTTATCGCTGCTGTTTTAATGCTGCAAACAATTTGGGTTTTGC
Source organism: Ambystoma mexicanum (assembly GCA_002915635.3). Classification (NCBI taxonomy): domain Eukaryota; kingdom Metazoa; phylum Chordata; class Amphibia; order Caudata; family Ambystomatidae; genus Ambystoma; species Ambystoma mexicanum. The sequence continues at coordinate 49,805 of PGSH02006499.1, forward strand.
TGTACTTTGATTGACAGTCACAGCAGTCCTAGTGGTTCTGCATTGTTCGTCTCACCTGTTTTGTTTGTTTCGTTTGGTTTCCCTACTTTATATGTCTCACCTATGAAAACAGGACAACAATAGGGGCCCTTAAAGGAAGATAGGAGTCCCTGATCATACATTTAAAATAACAAAAAAATAACGAATATTTATGTTGAAACATTTGTAAAATGTTATGAGTGATGGGTCAGCATTACTGTTCCGAAAACATGCATCACAAACTCATGAAAATAATGGGAACTCTTTTATACTTTATTTGCAAATGCAATCTGCAAATTATATTGACATTGGCAGTTTTCCGATGACTACAGGATCAGGTGATCAGCATCACTCCATCAGTTATTAGAGGCTTTGAGAAGCAAAGAACCAAGTATTATGACTTGAGCAACTTGCAGGACTTGTTTAATTCCATTTGCCCAGCACCAGGCCAGGCCCAGCACCCCCGGGAGCAGGCATCATGCCCCCGGGTAAAAGCCCAGCGGCCCCTTATAGGGGCTCTTTGGACTCTGTCCTGGCGCCTTTGGCGCCAGGCTCATGTTGGACATCAGTCCTGGCGCCATAGGCGCCAGGCTCATAAAGGAAGGTGTTTTGTGCACTTACCTGATGCAGACCATGCTGCAAGATTCAGGCCTCCCTGAGACCTGAAAGGGACTATTTTTTCATTGGGACTATTTTGCCACTCGGGCGTGGCCAGGGAAGGATACTTACCTGGAACTACTTTGGGGGCTATTTAAGCCACGCCCAGACAGTAGCTCACGCTTCGCGTTGTTCTGCATCCAAGCAGCTGAACGCTCACCGTGTCTGCTCCTGCATCTGGTCTCCAGCCACGCCCGCCTCGATCCTGGAACACCTGTAAGGAAAGAAGAGAAGAGAAAGGTGAAAACCAAGAATTTTATCAAACTTCTTACCTGCATCCGGAACCTTCACGCCAGTGTTCCTGAGAAAAGACTTTCATTTAAAAACACCGCGTTGCTCGCTGCAGCGCCGCGCTTCACTCACCTCTCCTCGGGAGTTCTTCTGGCTCCACCGCGACTGTCTGCACCGGGCGCCACATCTCTGTGCCTAGGGGGAGAGAAGAAGAGACAAAAGGTGAGCAGAAGGAACATATGAGGAAGGCCTAATTTTCCGCCATAACACTTACCGGTCTTCTGTTGGTGGACCATTCCTCATTTCAGGTCGGCGCTGCTTTGTTGGCAGATACCGCACCCCGGCCCCTATGGGGAAAGGACAAAAGACATTACTAGAGGAATATAAAGACATTAAGAGGGATCGCCCCAATCGCCAAATCACCTGAGTTTACCATCGGCAATTCAATCCCTCAACGAATCGCCTTCATTCTGCACCTGAAATAAAGGACAGATCACAGGTTAGGAAGGCAACAGAAAAGGAGGCTCTACACTTGAACTTTTGTAATCATCATACTTACAGCGTTCCGCTCGGAAAAGTCAAGTGGATTTTGCCAGCGCCATTCTGAAAACCAGTGAAGTAACTGGACAAACACGCGCCCCTGCACCAGAAGCAGGATGGAGAGTTCATCCTTTCAAACCATAAGATGAGCTTCAACCGGAGATTTCGAAGGATGTTAGAGAAGAACGAAGGCGGGAAGGGGGGAGCAAGCACACTATTCTGCAGACTGTTAATCCCCTTTCCCATCTGCAGAAGGATATTCCTACGGGCCAGACAAGCAAGATTAGAGGGTCCTGTTCAGTCGGTGTTCCGAGTTCTGCGCATCACGCTCGAAGAGGCCACAGCAACCCAGACTAGACCTGCGCCTCCGTGGGAGTCAGGTGAGCGTTACAGTCAATCAGCTATGATAAAGAATCCAGCATTAAAAAAAATATTGAAAATCACATTTGCAGCTAAATTGGCACATACTCCTTTCCAACTACAGATTCATCAAACCAACCAAACTTAGTGTTGCCCAATTCCACCCGAGGAGATTTCATGGAAACAATCACCCTACGGAAAGATGGCCAGCAGTTGGCAGAGGTTCTAAACTCACACTCACAATTGCCACATTCTACAGCTATGGTTCAGGAGGTGGATGACGTTCATAGGGGTATCCTAGAGTTGTGACTGCCCGAGAAGTACCCTGTGTTGCAACTCCTGGACAAATCCTTTATAAGCTTTTGACTTGAATGAGAAGGATACAAGTGGTCTGGAGAGTTAATCAATTAAATATGCTGTATGGCAACAATACCAACTACACTAACTACATAAGGCTGACAGCAATCTAAGTCCAACACAAAGGACCTTTACTTCTAATGGTCCTAATACAACAGATTTTTTTTACTTGTGGGAACTTCTAAAATAGACGAAATTCTAATATTCTACCCAATTTGGAGGCCTTGGGCCCAGCTTCAATTTCAGCTCTCCATTTGGTGCTGGAATCGCTACTTCACATCTATGATAACATCAAGGAGATAGTACAGGAAAATCATCTTCAAATGTCAGGGACTGACAACAAGAACCAAAAAGTGCTAAACAAAGTCAGTATGAATAAGAAAAATAAATTAGGCAAATTGATTCAGCCCGTAAGTGTCGACCAAATCGACAAATGCTTGGTCTTAATATCAGGTTTAAATGCCTGTCGGAACTTGGAAACTGGAAGTCTGACGCCTAATATTCCTTCCCCACTAAGTGATTGTCAACTGGGGAGTAGCCCACTGTTGCCAACTCACAATGTGTCTATTGATATTACCAACGAGGATCAGAGTGATAGATCAATTTCTACTACCTGTAAATTAGAGCAAACACAAAAGACCACAACAACAACAACAAAAGAAAACTAAAAACCTGCAAGCTAAAAACAACAATACATGGAAATCCTCTTTAAAGTTCCTGTGGTCACTGTTGATGGTGGAAGAACTCTCTAACAAAATCATCAAGGAAATTGGAGGCTCCCAACTTTTGCCATCAGCAGGCTCAACAAACCAAGAAGAGTACCCATTGATTCCTGTGAAAGTGAATAAGACAAAACAACAAACAAAAAATACTTTTTGTCCCCTTTAGTGAAGGCTTTGATGCAGCCTACCGCTCCTTCTATCTTAGAGCCACTGACATTAGACACTGAAAACATTATCTCTAATGAAAACATGTCAGGGGCACACTCAGTGCAGGTGGCAGTATCTGCCAAAGACGGAACTAAACTATTACTTGACCCATTGCAACCAATATCTAATGGCTCTTCATTCAATCAAGAACAGCTGACCAAAGACACAAGGTCATTTTATAGGCCTACGTCTAAATGAATTGGATGGACCAACATTACCTACATCAACAGGGACATAATTATGAGCAGGAACAAAGTACTTGACCAGTTCCAATTGATACCATCCTTGTGATTGCTACGTTCTGGCGATATAGACTACATTTTGTTTTATGATTCAGACAGCAACTGTCTGGCATGTCACTTGTAATCATACTTGGTCATGAAACTTGTCTTTGAAGAGCAAGCTACTTTAAGATCTTTGGGATTCGACCTCTATGAAATCAACAACGTGAAAGAGGCAAGATCCTTTTTAGCGATGCCTACTACAAAGACCATACCAACAAAAAATGACCAACAACAACGAGGAAGCACTCAACCATTGATCTAAACTTGAAACTTAACTCAAGGGGTTACTACAGGGGTAAAGAAGGATTGGTCATTGTTGGAGGCTGCATTAAAGATGTTTTCACATTCGAGACAAGCTCCACAACAGCTTTAACATCTCCAACGTATCACTAATGTCTTGGAAAGTCTGCGGCTATAGTCACCTAGACAAGGCTTCACACTCAACAATTTCTTTGGGAGAACAAACAGATTTTACTTCTGCAAAAAACTGTGTCTGAATTCCACTTTGATTTCGAAGGGTTCTTTACCTTTACTAAATATGCTACCAGAGGTATCACAGGTCAACCATCTGGAGGTCTTGCCATCACAATCACCTCAGCCTGAAGGCAAGCTATGAGGATATTAAAAGCACTTCTGATGGTTTACTAGCAGTAGATTTTACATCAGAAAATCCAAACTTGGACGTACTTATCATTGATCTTTATTTGAACCCTCGGAAGATGACACTTGATGCTATACAAATAGGGCTGGCTGATTTGTTTACAAAGTTGTTGGACTTAGGCCATCCCTTGAACATCATTGTTGGTGGTTTTTTTAATGCCAGCTGTATAGAGGGACCAGAGTAAACAACAAAGCAGCGGCCCTGGTTGGGTCCTTAGATGGCACGACGGTGCAAGGTCAACAATGGGATAGCTTTATGTATCAATGGGGCCTTGAATTGGCCTTACCAAACAGTATACCTGCTTCAGTGGATATGTTAACCTGGAGTAGCGGCTTGTTGTCCTCTTGGATAGATTATATATATATGTTACCAACTAACTACACTCCCTGTGTGGCTCTTCTATAATTCAGGATCTTGGAATTAGTGATCACATGCCCTTACATCTTAGTCTAGCTGTGCAGGTGAAAACACATACGATTTCCCAACTTCTGGTCCCACTTTCTATTGATGGGGGAGGATTAACTGTAAAATGGAATGTGAGTTTTCCCATGATGATGTATTTATCCAGCAAAACATTATGAATTTATGGAAGATTAAAAGGGCAGCAACAGCTGGAAACTTTTTACTAATGTAAATTTTAACATGACCACAACACAGAATTTAACATTTTTGTCAGACAAGGGCAAGTTCTGACAGTCCAAGACACATACTCAGCCTACAACAACAGCTTAGTAGAGGATAAACAACTCAAGAGAAGTTGTTTGAGGAATCTCCAAATGTACTACACAGAGATGGAAGCTTATATACTGGGGAAGCAGCGCATATTGTAGAGTTACAAGAATGCTGATGAAAGAATCAATTTCCAAATACATATTAAAGACAATCAAACTATTCTTGAACAGCTAACGCACAGTAGTATTGCTGAATTATGTGTGACAGTTGGTTCCAGGTTAGCTCTAGTTAAATCTCCTCTGACAAGTTTGATCACAGAACCAATCTGGATTAATGACTATTCTGTTAAATTCACTGCACCAAATGGGGTTGTCCTGGAAGATTCTCAGGTGATGGGTCCACTGGAACCAGGAGTTTGTCCTCACGGCAGGGGAGGGGGGCTTACTAGGGGCAATTTCCAAGGCCAAGGCATCTAGGGCACCGGTTTGTGATGGTTTGGAACCTTTTTACTTAAGAATGACCCACAGACCATGGGTCCTTTAGGTGTATTCTTTTCCTCCCTATATGCCACCCATTTCTTTCTTCCCTCTTGGCATGAATCAATTATCATACCAATTTTCAAAAAGGGATCCAAAAATGGGATCCAAAAAACTACAGGCCAATATTACTACTGATGCAGCCAGGAAAATATTGTCTTCTCTTTTTTTCGACTTCTGAATCACTAGCTGGCTCATCTGGGGGTGTTAAACCATTGCAGGTGGGCTTTAGACCAGATATGGGCACTATCCTTAATGCTACTGTCATGAGGCACCTGTTGGAATCAGTGAAAAAGGCGGCTTCAGGTACCATCTACATGGCCTGCCTAGACATGAGCAGCACATTTGACAGAGTACACAGATCTCTTCTTTGGAATAAGCTGCCGGGATGGTTAGTCACATTGAGATTAGTGCAATGTATGGCTAACCTTCACAGAAATTAGGTTGCTGAGATGAAGTGTCGGCCCGGTTCAGACCTTTGTGGGTCTTAGACAAGGTTGTGTTCTGGCACCCACCCTCTTTAATGGCTACATTATTGACCTAGAAAATCTTTGGACAGAGGCAATCACATTCCCAGTTAATCTTGGACAGGTGAAGGTAAATAGTTTAACATTTGCCATTGATTGGGCTTTCTTTGAAATGCCCCCTGTAGGCCTACAAAGAAAGATACATTTATTTTTCTACTATTCTATCAGGAATAATCAAAAGATTAATGGAGAGAAATCAAAGATTGTCATTTTCTCTAAGTAAGACCAAAATTAATAATATGGAAGTTTGGAGAACAGAGTCTGGATGGGTAGCCTCGATACATTACCTACAAATATTCGTTAGTTGGCAGCCAGTAAAATCTGCTTTAGAGAAAATTCTAGGCCTCTGATCTGCCAGATGAAAAGACTGATTTTACTTCTTTGGAAATTATCCCTTCCGGTCATTAATGTTACTTAGCAAAAGTGGAGACTTCAATTTGTATGGGCTAGACTTGACCACCCTTGACTTTGGCGCATACCTAAATACTGTCCAAGGGGTGGTATGGACATAGATCTTAAGCCTCTCTAACTCTGTGCCAAATGGAGTTATGAGGCACAAGCTGGGTCTGATTTCCCTTCAGGCCACGATTCAATGGAGGCAACTGTCTAACCACCTAAAAATGATTTCTCCACCTGACACCACTTTATACGAGGAGCTGGGTGAATTACTAATAGACCAGTCTGTACAATCATTAACTGTGTTTAAACCTAACTGTAGGGTATATTCTGGAGGTTAATTCCTTGGAAGACGAATTGGACTCTACGCTTTTGGCCACCAAAAAATAATTATTTGACCTGGACTGGTGCATTTAATGTAATGTATTCGCTGTTTATAATGCACCTATACACAATGTGTTTCAATTTGCAACAAGATTAGGCCTTATGGCATTTGTATCATGCAGGTGCAGTAAACAGAAGTGCATGGGAGAGGGGAGGATGGGAGGTGCAGGCTGTTGAGCGAGCTGCAGGGGAGGCCAGGTAGTCAGAGTCCAGGGAGCAGGGAGTGCAGGGACAGAAAGTCCACATGCTAATTGTGAGGAACGTGGCTGGAAAGGCGCAGGCGGCGCAAGCCCAGCCGGGATAGTGCTGGAGAAGGGATCCCAGAAGGGCAAGTGCAGATTGGGGGTGGTCAGAGGAGACCAAGTGCAGGGGTAGACTGGTAGGGGAGGGCCTGGTGCCCTGTAAGTATCTGAAGGAACCAGGCATCATTCAAGAGGCAGAGGGGGGCATTGGCAGGGGAGGGGGAGAGAGAAGAAGGAAGGGAGAGTCTTGAGAAACTTCTGGAACTTAAGGAGATCCAGCTAATGTCTGAGAGGGGCAGGGAGGCCATTATACAGTGAGGCACCTGTGGAGGAGAGAGATATACCCCCCACTCTCTGCTTGGAAAGCATCAGATCTGCAGAGAGTTGGAGCTAGAAGACCCAAGGGGTAGAGAGGTATTTAGGGAGAGAGAGATGAATGTAGTGAGGTCTAAGGCACCAGAAAGCATTGTGGATGATGCAGATGCAGGTTTTGAACCTGATCCTTGCAGCAACTGGGAGCCAGTGTAGTTATTATAGGAGAGATGTGGTCCCTGGACTTGAGGCCAAGGTTAAGTCTTGCAGTCCTATTCTGGATTAGTTGACGGGGGGTGCCAAAGGAGCAGTTAGGTAGGTTGAGGAAGAGGCTGTTACAGTAGTTTAGCCTGGAGTGTCCAGAGCTCTGTAGACATTGAGTTTCTGGGGGAAGGTGAGGAAAAGAAGAATGTATATGAGGAGCTGAAACTGAAAGTGGGCCTTCCTGCCAAGGTCTGTGATGTTAGGAGAGAAGGAGAGGAGGAGTCAAAGATGACACCTAGGTATATTGCCTCACAGGAGGGTGAGGGAAGAGGGCCCATGGAGGGCAGCTAGAATGTAGGAGGGAAAAAGGAAGCTGAAGTCCCAAAGAAAAGGATCTCAGTCTTACTTGCCTTAAGTCAGAGATCATTAGCAGAGCACCATGCATAAATAGCAGACAGACAGTCAGGAATGAAAGAGGAAGAGGAGGGCAGCTTGATGGAAAGCTGTGTGTCATCCTCATAACAACGGAAGTTAGGAGAGAAGGAAGAGATCAAGAGGGCTAGTGGGGCAAGGTAGATGTTGAAAAGCCAAGGTGTGAGAATAAAGCCCTGAGGGACCCCAAAGGTGGAGAGTGAGATGGAGGAGAGAAAAGGGCCCAGATGTACCTGGGAAGGTCGTGTAGAGAGAAAGGATGTCAGCCAGTCCAGAGCCAGGTCAGTGATGCCAAGGGCGTCACATAGCTGATTTATAAGAGTGGCATGATTGAGCGTATCAAAGGCAGAGGAAAGGTCAAGAAGCATGAGAATGGACAGAGAATTTGAATCAAGTTTAGAGAGCAAGTCTTCACGGGTGTTCAGGAGTGCAATTTCTGTGCCTCTGGCACCACTGAAGCCAGACTGCTGTTCGTGGAGACAATCAACAGATTCAGTGTAGTGGATAGTCTGTGAGATGGCAGCTTCTCCAAGAGTTTGCCTAGGAAAGGGGTAATGGAGATATGATGGTAGTTAGCCAGACAGGAAGGGTGTTGTTTTAATAATTTTTAGTACTTAAAATTTGCATTGAAAACAAGGCCTTTTTCCCCCCTTCCAGGATCCTCAAACTTAGGTGTGTTTTCCATGTGTTGTGGTATTAGGCACTCTACCTGTACTTAACATTTGCATTGAAAACTAGGCCTTTTTTCTCCCTTCCAGGATCCTCAAACTTAGGTGTGTTTTCCACGTGTTGTGTGAATAGGCACTGTACCTGTACTTAAAATTTGCATTGCAAACTAGGCCTTTTTTCCCCCTTCCAGGATCCTCAAACTTAGGTGTGTCCTCTCACCCATGTTAATCATGTACATCGTGTGTGCTCCTTTACCTTAGTGTCGCCTTCTTGTCCTATTGTTCAATTTGCCTGTTTCACTGCCTTGTCTGCCTACCCTAGTGTCCTTCGCTAGTGTCTCGCCCTCCCCCTTCCTCTCCCACCTACTCTATGGTGCTCTCTGTCTCTCCTCTTTTTTCTAACTGCTTCTCTATTGACTATCCTGCTCTCCTCACTAAATCTGGTAGTCAGAAGTTTAAAAAGGACATCCTGGTCTCCAACCCAGGCCTCCCTATCGCTGACACCTACATCAACGCCTCCTCCAAGGAAAATCTCACTGACATCCTCTTTGTCGGGCCTTCGCCAGACCTATGGACACTTCATATGGTCTTGATGCTCTCTACTTTCTCCTCTTCTCCCATTAATGGTGGCACCCTCTGGGATGCCCTCCTGGCCTCCTTCCTTTCCTTTCCTCTCCTTTCCTCTAAGGTCATCATTAATGTTTACTCTAATGATACCGTCTTGGTCCAAGGCCCTCAGGCCAGCCTTCACCTTTTTGATAGACGCTTCCTGTGCCTCATCAATTTCCTTTCCTCTCCTGCTGTTCCGCCATGGCCTCCTCGGCCCCACTGCTGCCTCCTCCTCAGCTAATTTGCCTTCCCCTTCCCTCTCTCCCCCATCTCGGGCTCCTTCTACACCTCCACAGGGCATACCTCTGATCTGTACCCCTCCCCGGAAGTCCTTCAAGGATGGCAACCTTCTCCATATTGCCACTCTAAACTCTCGCTCTGCTGTCATGCACTCCTCTGATACTGATATCCGCCGCCTTCTGGAAGAACTTGACCTCAATGTCCTCGGTCTCACCGAGACATGGTTCATGGCCAGCTCTGTCACTAGCTTTGATAAGCTCCTACCTGATGGCTACAAGATCCTCTCTGCGCCAAGGCCCAACCGCCCTGACGGGGGTGTTGCCCTGATCTTTGCAGAATGAATTCCTGGCTCTGTTACTCCTATGCAGGCCTACTCCTCTTTTGAATGCCTCGTCTGCAGGCTCTCCATCTCCCCTAGCCATTCCCTTACTGTGGCTACTATCTATCAGCCACCAGGTCATATATCCTCCTTTCTTTCTGAGTGGGAGACTTCTTGGAGACTTCAACATCCACCTGCATGCCTCCTGTCCTTCCATCGTACTCTTTCGTGACCTCTGCGACTCTCTCTCACTCACTATTCTCCCCTCTGGCCCGACTCACTCTGCCGGGCACACTCTGGAAGTTCTGATCTCCTCAGACCTTCCCCTCTCTATTCCTCTCTCCACTCCTCTCTCCTGGAGTGATCACTGTCTCCTCTCTTCTCACCTCACCCTCCCTACCCCTCAGGCCAAGCCACTTCCATCACTGCCACCCATCTTCGCGGTCATCCGACCCATGAAGCGTGTGTCAGCTGAGGCCTTCGCCGCCACCTTCTCACCCCCTCCTCCCCCTTTGGCTGACTCTCACCCTGACACAGCCCTCTCCACACTCCACTCTGCTATAACTAATACTCTTGATATCCTTGCCCCTGTCATGAGAATCCACCTGAAGCCCAAAGCCAAGTGCCAACTCCTGGTACGACTCCGACCTCGTCACCCTAAAACGCAAGTGCAGGGTGGCAGAGAGGAAATGGCATGCTTCATGTACTTCCTCTGACAAACTGGCCTGTCGCCTGCTCTAAAGGCAATATTGGCTCTCTGTCCTAACCAAGAAGAGAGCTCATATCCAAGCCCGCGTCTCGGTGGCATCAAACAACTCAGCTGAACTCTTTAAAATCTGCAAGGAACTGGCCAATCCTGCAGCAGTCTCTACCTCTCCTGTCCCTTCCCAGGCCCTCTGCACGGCACTGGCTTCTCACTTCATCTCTAAAACTCAGGACATCCTGTCCTCGCTCTCCTCCTATTCCCTCCCTCACCCTACTCACTGCTCTTCCTCTGGCCCCTCTGCAGCCACCTCTATTCCCTCCTTCTCTGCCTTTCCCTTGTTCTCCGCTGACAAGTTTTCTAGACAAGTTCGATCTATGAAAGTCTCGTCGAAACAGGTTCACCCCTCTTCCTCCAAAACGATCAAGGACCACATTGACTCCCTGGCTCCTGCCCTGGCTGAGTTCTGCAATCACTCCTTCACCACTGGAGTCTTCCCATCCCCCCTGAAGCACTCCCTTGTGCACCCTCTTCTTAAGAAACCCTCTGCCGACCCCTCTTGTCAGGCTAACTATCGCCCAATCTCCACCACTCCCTTCCTGGGCAAGCTCCTGGAGAAACTGGCCTGCTCCCAGCTTAATCTCCACACTGAATCTGTTGGTTGCCTTAATGACCATCAGTCAGGTTTCAAAGCTTCCAGAAGCACGGAAACTGCTCTCCTGAACATCCGTGAAGACCTGCTCTCCAACCTTGATTCTAACACCCCTTGCATACTCATCTTGCTTGATCTCTCTTCTGCCTTTGACACTTTCAACCATGCCATCCTGCTCAATCGTCTCTGTGATAACCTGGGTATCACTGGTCAGGCTCTGGCGTGGCTGACTTATTTCCTCTCCAACCGACCCTTCCAGGTCCAACTCGGGTCCTTCCTCTCCGCCATCTTTTTCTCTACATGTGGTGTCCCCCAGGGATCGAATCTCTCTCCCTGGCTGTTCAACCAATACCTGGCACTCCTTGCCCACCGCATTGCTGCTCTCTGCCCCAACTTTCAGTGCTATGCAGATGACACCCAGCTCATTTTCAGGCTACCATCGGCCTCCTCCTCTCCTTCCCTCATCTCTGACTGTCTTTCTTCTATCCAGGAGTGGTATGCTGCCAATGACCTCTGCCTTAATGCCAGTAAGACTGAGATTCTACGCATTGGCACACCCACCCCCTCCTTCCCTGCAGCTCTCTGGCCGGCCTCTCTTGGCCCTCTTCCTGCTCCCACCTGCAAGGCTAAAAACCTTGGGTTCATCTTTGATTCCACACTCTCCTTCTCTCCTCACATCTCTGACATCTCTAAGAAGTCTCACTACCAGCTGCACCTCCTGAGAGGTATTATTCCTTTCCTCTCTTTCCCCCAGAAGCTCACTGTCTCCAGAGCTCTGGTTCTCTCTAGGCTGGACTATTTTAACAGCCTCTTTCTAAATCTGCCTGCTTCTACTCTCCGCCCTCTGCAACTCATCCAGAACAGGACTGTGAGATTTGTCCTTGGCCTCAAGCCCAGGATCGCATCTCTCCAGGATTTAAATCTCTTCACTGGCTCCCAGTGGCTGTGAGAATTAAGTTCAAGACCCTCTGCATTGTCCACAAGGCCTTCTGGGGCTTGGGGCCACAATACCTTCAACTCTCTCTTGGTAAATATCTTCCTTCTTGAGCTCTTTGCTCATCCTCCTCCAAATCCCTCAGGGTCAGTCGCTTCTCCAAGCAACAAGTATGTGGTAGATCTCTCTCCTCGGCTGGGGCCTCCCTGTAGAACACCCTTCCTACCTCCCTGAAACTTGAGGAGAACCATCTCCGGTCCCGGAAGCACCTCAAAACCCTCCTCTTTGCTTCTGCTTTCTCTCCCCCTCTTCCCTGCTGAATTCCAGGCTAAATCTGCACTGGTTAGCTGGCTATCCTTCTGATCTCGGGCCCAGGTCCCGCCAGTTGCACACCTGCACTGCCTCCCTGGCAACTCCCGCACCTGGGGATTGTTTTCTGTACCCCTTCAGTCCCCCTACCAGCACTTTGTCTGCACTTACCCTGCACTTGACACCAGATGGTCATTTTTTATTTATCTTATTTATTCTACTATACTATGTACTGCACTTTCCCCTCCCCTTCCCCCACGCACTTTTCCCTTTCCCCCTTCCCATGCACTTGCGTGATCTGAATGACCCCTGGCCTAGTAGGATCGTTGTCTGTCTTCCCTTTGTTCCCCCTCCCTTGCCACGTCGCACCTTGAAACACTTGTGTATAGGCGCGTTATAAATGCCATATCATATCATATCTGCAGAAGCCTTTTTGAGGAGAGGGTGCAAAAGGGATGGATGAGGAGTGAAGGGAGACAACATTTTTCTTGATAGTGCTGGAGGAGCAGGTGAGCACCTGTTTGGATGAGACTTTCATAGAGCAGACTTGTCTAGAAACCTCATCAGGTGACATGGGAGAGAAGGAGGACAGTAGGTGGGAAGGGGTACCAAAAGAGGCCTGAGAGCAGGTGAGGGAGTTGGGTGTGGTGTAGAGGAGAGGGAGGACAAGATGTCCTGAGTTTTAGTAATGAAATGAGAGGAAAATGAAATTCAGAGGGCCAGGGAAGGCAGAGGAAAATTTGAGACTGCAGTAGGATGGCAAGTTCCTTGCAGATTTTGAAAAGTACAGCTGTGGTGTTAGTGGTCCCAGAGATTTGGGCTTGGATATAGGTTCTCCTCTTTGAGCAGATGGCAAGTCTGTATTGCCTTTGGAGCAGGTGACAGGCCAGTTTGTCAGAGGATGTGCTAGAAACCTGCCACTTCCCCTCAGCTGCTTTGCACTTGTGTTTCAGAGAGGCCAGGTTGGAGTCATACCAGCAGTTGTGCTTGGGGGCAGGTTTCATGTGGATCATCATGACAGAAGCAAGAATGTCAAGAGTGCTGGAGATGGAAAGTTAAAGGTTAATAACAGCTTTGTCACAGAGAGAGTCAGTGGCAGGAGTAGGAGGGGGAGTGAAGGTGGCGGCAAAAGCAGCAAGTGATAATTGCTTCTGTTGTCTAATAAGGCAGAGACTGGCAGTGTGTTCCAGAGCCTAGCCGTGGAACTCAAGAGATCCAGATGAGAGGACAGGAGAGCATGATCAGACCAGGTGAGAGGAGTACTGATAGGGCTGGAGATGGAGATGTCTGCAGAGATGAGAGCATCCAAGGTGTGTCTGGTTGACTGTGTCAGACAAGATGGAAGAATGGAGAGGGAAAGAGAGTCACAGAAGTTGTGGAAAAGTCCTGAGTCTGCATCAGGGGAGTCGAGGTGCATATTGAAGTCTTTGAGGAGGAGAAGCTTGGAGGTAGAGGCCAGGTGAGAAGAAGTGAGGTCAGCCCACTCTGAGAGGAAGAAGGAGACCTGGCCCAGGGCCCTGTAGATGGTGGCCAGATTCAGAGATAGGACAGGAGAGATACCAAGCCTGCAGACAAGGTATTCCAAAGAGGAGTGGGCCTGAGTGGGTATGATAGTAGCAGGGACTCACTCAGGGAAGATCAGGAACACTCCGCCCCCTGGACCGGTTAGGCCTGGGCTTAGAGAGGATCTTGTAGCCCTCAGGGAGGACAGTGTCAACACTTTTGACAGAGCTGGGAGTGAACCACATCTCGCTGAGAGCAAGATCATTGAGGATTTCAAGAGAGATAGCAGATGTCAGAGCAATGTTTAATGACAGAGCAAGAGTTGAGGGTGACTAAGTGGAGCAGGTTGATAGTTTTTAACATCTTACAGGGAGGGGTACAGGAGTGTGGTACACCCGTCAGAGGTGCAGAGGGGCCAGAAACGTGGCAGAAGGAAGAGTGGCAGAAGAAGGGACCATCATGTTTGACAATTGGTGGTAAGTCTTATAGCAAATTCATCTATCTGTTTCCCAGTAACAAAATACAAGCATTATGCATATGCTTGTGTCTTAACTAACTCCCCACTCTAGAGCACATGGACAACTGGAAATCAGAGGTAGGTGCTAGTTTACATTGCAGATTGTGTACCTCAATGTCCGTTTGTGAAACCTGGAAGCACTTGGTTCTAGACTGCATCTTTCTAAAAGATACCCAAATTAAACACTTCAGCTCAAAGGTGCCCACAGATCTTAATGACCTGGTGCAGACTTTCTGGTCCCTTCTTAGATGGAGCGACAGTCAAGTGGTTGAAATAGCCCGATACGGATTTCTGGTAGAGACATTACTAATTTTATGATCTATAGAATATATATATATATGATCTTGTATTTTAAACCTTCTTTTTTTTTTTTTTTTTTTTCTTTTTGCTCTTCCTTTTCTTTGAAGAAATTGTTGTTTTGCCCTACTTGACGATTTGATTTGCCTTGTAATATGTTGAAATGTGAAAGGTTTATTTTTGAAAACCAATAACACAATAATAAAAAAATAAAAAACATTTATGCTTTTGTGGGAACAGTTTCCCACTGCCAAATGTTCCTCATTTGCACATTGTAGTGCAAAAGGGAATGGAGAAAGGCGGCATACATCCTTGTACGCCTCCCTTTTGCACTCTGCCATGCAAATTGAGTAAAAGACAGTGGGCCTAATTATGAGGCCCACTGCCGCCAGAGTCATTTTTTTCTGGCGCCCTGCAATGGAGACCTACCGGGGCATTACAGCCCCAGCAGTCCTGGTAATTCCCTATTGCCGAGTGCTCGAAAATATTACTCCCCATTCCCATTCGAGTACCATTGGACACAATGGGAATGGGGAGGATGGATGCAACGGCACTGTTAATAACAGTGCCGGTGCATGCGTCAAGGTCTGCCAGCGGGTGCCGTTCGGGCTTACATCTTGATGAACATTAGCCCCTCTATGTTCTTATATCCTGTGCAAAACTGTCTAGGCTGGAACCTTATTTGTCTTGGTTGAAGGACTTGCGTACACAATACTTACTGACACGTTTTGGATGAATAAACTGCTCTTTGAATCAGTTGCAGTCAGCTGGTATGGTCAGAATCTTCCGAATACGTTGTGTTCATGCAGTTTAGAGAAGGAGGAAGATCTGTTTCACTGTATGTTGCTCTGAGGCTGTGAACATCAATTCCAGTATTTCGTGTATATTGATGTTGTGTCAGACAGTCTCACCCGTCTTTGATCGATCGTCAGCTGCACTTGGATCCCTTTGCCTGGTTCGCTCTAAAGAAGTATTTGATTTCTGCTTTCAAAGTAAGACTATTGTATTGATGTTATTATATTATTCTATTGATTATATGTGCACGTGTGATTTATTGGTTAAGCTGTATGTATAGATACAAGATTGTATCCAAATAACATGGAATTTGAATTTTTTTGATTTGTCCTACTATATTAGAACAAATATAATATGAACTAGAGATAGAGGCTCATAACGATGACATGTTCCCTGCACTCTTATAAATGCAGGAAAACACATGGAAACATACTAATCAGAATAGAAGACTTTACCTATTTAACTGCTGTGCTTTAATCAAGTCTATGCAGAAAGGACCAGCATACTCGCCCTTAGCACTTAAGGGGTTAAGGTATAGTTTGCATTTGGAACTGTTTCACAGTGGGGCAAATTAAAGCACATACAATGCGGTCAATGGCATTGTTTTAAATATAAATCCACAGCAGTGAGCATCTGAATTAGCTGTTATAAAATGTTCTGCCTCTGTGTTAATATTATGTACATTACATTCAGCAAGCAAATTGTCAAATTGTGTAGCAACAGCTTGATTTACAGGCAGATCCGAGAATCATACCTGTAGGACCATTAATGCAGCGCTTGCATTTTTATGTTGATGTATTGATGTGTTAACTGAAAACATACACATTTTTCAAAAAGGTAGCAGGCGCCCCCCTCCACAAAGAACATGGCATGATAACCTGTTCTGTGGTTTTATTCCCACTTTGAGGGTTCGCAGCCATCACTTTTTGCTCACTGTACCTTTCACAGATGGGAAATATCCATTTGCATATCAGTCTTTGTCCCACCCATATGGGCAGTCCAGCACTGAAATGCTATGGCAATTCCCTTCTGAACAAGAGTACCAACAGCAACCCCATACACGTATATCAGCCGTGTTGGGCCTCATCAGTGAGGTTGAGATGTGCCTCTCTGACCCTAGAATCAACAGCATACACATGATGGTAAAGATTTCAATTACAGAAGGGGCGTTAAGAACTCTGATTGTGATTGAGATTCATTGTGTTTATTGGATATCAAGCAACACCGACTGAGGGGTCTGCAACACAGCAATAACGACCTCGTACACATTTTAGAACCGTGTGCCAGACCATAGGATGATAACCATTGCATATATTTGTGGATATCATTTTGATTCCACACATAACTGCAGTCCTATTTGAATTGTCAGTTGCCAGTGAAATATCCAGTCACTTTTCTGTTTCCTTGAGCATCATCAGTGACATGTTGCTGCTTCTCGGTGTGTGGGAGCAAAGGGTCCACGTTTCAGACATATCGGCACGCGACTCCTGGGACAGGTGAACCAGCCTGATATGCAAATAGACATTCTCTGAATGTATGTTGCGATACGTTATATTCAGATGTATTTTTTTAAGGATATCGCCCAAAATTGGCAATTGTTTGAATTGATTTTCTAGTTGTCAATAAAGCGCCTGTGAAACAGCCGCCAGTACATTCCCTAATCTCAGTTTTCTGTTCAGAAAATGGAGTCCAGTCTTTTGCATAGAAGACATTTGTTAAAAAAAGATTAGGCTTTACAAATTAAGGTAAACAAACACAGACATGCTCTGAACTTGCACTCAGTGAGCAAGCACTGTGAATTCTTTCTCTTGTTTTTGGAAAGATACACTCAACTTAAATGGTGATCACTGGTGACAGGGGGCCTAATTTATAAAAAGTATACCACGGAGTGAAATGACTTTGCACTGCAAAAAGCACTCTTTGCTCTGTGCTAAATGTGCATATAAATAGCACTACGTCTGTGCTAGTAGCGCAGTGGTTTTTGTGTATTCGGCTGATTTAGTGCAGTGCAAAGTGTAATTTTGCAGTACCAAGCCACTTGGCTCTGCGCCAAACATTCTGTGAATTTGACCCTTAGTGCTTTTTTGTGTGCAAATTAGGCCCCTTTAGCGCAGTGCAAAGTCACTTTTCTCTGCGTTAAGTGTTTTGTAAATTAGGCCTTGCTTATGTGTGAGATAGATAGTGCATTGTCTTGGGCTTCTTTTTCTGTTGTAGTGCGTGTTGCGTCACCATCACTTGAGATACAGTGATCCTAGTCCATGAATTAAAGGGAAGATGACGATTTGGGCACATAGGAATATACATCCGACCCTACACATACAAGAGGATCTCTGATAGGCAGAGGCGTTGCTTAGAGGTGTGGGGGACAGAGGATGCATTAGCCAAGGGCTCTTTTGGTTGTAGCCCCAGATAGCAAGTCAGGGGCTACAACCAAAATACTAGCTACAGGGGTGGAATGGGAACCAAAAGAGTCCCTGGAAATAATTTGGTAAGTGGCCCCATATTTCACATCTTCAGCAGACCCAACCCTTTACCCATGAAAACATTTGGAAATAAAATAGGTTACCACACAAAAACGTAGCAGGGTGCAGAGGCCTACAAGTAAATCTCTGGAGTTCCCTATAGGACAGTCCACCCCTGGCTCGCTAGTCCCATTCCCGACAGTCCCAACATTAGCTTAGCCCCAGATCTTTTCCAGACCTAGCAACACCTCTTAAAACCAATTAATAACTTCATCACAATGACGTCTATATCCTCTGCTCCTTATGAAATACAAAGCTTCCCATGCTAAACAAGGATTCCACTTGAAGTATGGTCCTGTGAAAAAAGGCTAGTTTCCAAACTTACAGGCATTCAATCTGGGCAGTACCTGTTGTGAGAATACAGCCGGGTCTGTAATGTATGTAAATGTATGTGTAGTGATCCATATGTCTTTTGGGTGTAATCTTTGACAGCGAATGTTGCTTGTATTTGTTTTCACTTGTGCAACCTGTGCGGAATCCCGAAAATTATGCATACAGGCTGATTTCTGTGGTAACTCTTCAAAATGTTATGAGCAGCTAATGCTCACCTGCTTTATATAGAAACAGATCTCTGTCCTCACTGGTTATATTCTGGGACAAGCAGTGCTGTATAAATGTGGACATTGTGGCTGCCTGTGGATTGGCACAATGTGATAGGTGTATTTGCATACTGGTCTACATATGTGTAATAGCTTTGTGTTAGGCAAGATCGTATGCAATACCCTTTGGGTGCACTACAGCAACCTTGACCTCCTGGCAATTGGAACCCAACCTTTGGTATAAGTCTGTACTACACAGGTTGGTAGTGTGGCTGAGCAGCCAGGCTTATCTCAAGAGTGGTCAATGTGAGCAGTAGGGGAGTAACTAAGAGATTCACAGTGACAAGTATCCAAATAAACACTTACACTCAAGGTTTCTTCATTAAACAATTAGTAATTTATTTAACAGTCAGTTTGAGTAAGCCTTCTTAAGAAGGGGCAATATAATAGTAACACACAAATACACTTCAAAATACACACTCTTAGTTTTTCTAAATCAGCAAGTACCCATTTGGGATGGCATACAGACACTTCCCAAACCCTCAGGTGACCTAAATAGTTAGGACACTGTGAACATTAATATATCACTGGTACATTTAGAGCAATACTGAATTTGGTGTCAAAGAAAAGAGGTTTCAGAATAAGGCAAGAGATCACACTAATATTCTGAAGCAGGTAAGTGTTTTGAACACCCATATGCAAAGTAAGTCAACCCTTTCCTGGAAGGAAGGTAAAACACACAATCAGAGGAGAGAAGAGTCATTCAGGGAGCCAGACCAGCCAATGTCAATTGGGCAAAAGTCTAGGTGAGCTGAAGCACTTCTCGCAGGTAAGTAAAAGTATTGCACAATGTTTTAGCAGTCTTTGTAGAAATTAGAATCAAGTAGGGCCACAAGCTGGGAAGCTTGTGAGAAGTAGAAGATGCAAGCAACTCTACAGGAGACACATAGACAATTCTCAACTGAGAACAAGTAAGGCTAGAAGACAAGAGGTAAGTTATCTTAGACTGTACAGTACCTTGATTAGAAGAAATGGTTCCTGCTGGCTTCTGTTCCTGTGTGGCTCTGCAGATCCTTTTGTTCCTGGCCTCAGTCATGGGGACAAGAGGAGGACGTCTGGGGACTGCAACAGACGGGATGTCAGCAACAGCAACGGGCAAACTTCAATTCAGTGGCACTTCAGTGTTTCATCTCCTCGCGTCTGACAGCAAATAGCAACACAGCAGTTCTCAGATACCACTTCAGACCTTCCTTGCTCCTGGGGTCCAGCACTCTGTTGAGGTGGCTCGGGCTTGGTCAGTCTTGCATCAGCCAAGTCCTGAGGATCTTACTAGTGCTCAAGTCCGACTTAAAAGTGATCCACTCGATTTGGTGTTCCTCTCCCTGACACTTCGGTTCCAGCAGCAGCATCAGTGGAAGTATAACCAGCTTTGAGAGGATGTCCAACCGAGTTCACTTTGCAGATGATTGGTTCCACCAACTCAGGGGGAGAAGTCGTCCTTACAGGGCTTCTCTAGTCGAGGCAAATTCTGAGCTACAGCACAGCAGCAGGGCTTCACCGGGCAAACCAATGGTCCAGGAGTTACAGCAGGCATCTCTTCCAAGTTCTTCTTCGGACTCCTTCGTCCAGTGGTCGACTCTGCCTTCCAAGCCAAAAAGCCTGGCCTTTTATTTAGGTTTTTCCCATTTATTCCAGCCTAGCTACCAATCCCTTAGCAGGATGGCTGTCCTTGCCAGACAGCCAGCCAGCCAATCACCTTTGAGTGCATTCCTGTAACCAAGGGGATTAAGCACAGGGAGTTTCAGGCACCTCCCTCGCTTCCTGCCACTGCCAGACATACTGGAGCCAGAGGCTGGCTTCACCCAAGAATCCTGTCAAAGACATAATGAACAAAGGGACCAAACCTAGTTTGGTGTGCATAGTAAATCTTAAGAAGGACCTTTCCAATGAGAAATGGCAAAAAAAGTGGTCCGGGTCATTTTGACTCAATGGGCACCCATGGGTGTTTTACTGCAGCTGTGAATGCAGCCCATGGTAAAAACTCCCAATGGTAGTTAAAAGTAAACCACTGACACCAGTCATTAATTGTAGATAGGGTAACATAAAAATGTTACATGAGAACATAGACAAAGGGGATACTAAGTAACCCCTCCAGCACCCTAGTTTAAACAGTAGTTTATCCAAGAGAAGGTATCTAAAACTTTGGGAAATCTGAAAGACTTCCCTCTGGCCGTGCACGGAAGGTGCTAGGTGTCACAATGTAAAAAGATGATGCCTATGGAGTTTGTCAGACTCCATAACCAAAAGAAACACAGAGTTTAAATCACAGAAAAATACACGAGAGAGTGGGAAAAAGGTCTCACTCTCTCCAGGTTAAAAATCAAAAGGTCTGAGAGTATAGTCAAAGTTCTGGGGGTCTCTAAGGTAGAGAGAAATTAGCACATTTGTGAGAATTCTCCCTGACACTTTGCAATAGTGGATGTAATAGTCTGTAGATGTTCTCTTAGGATTCATGCCTCTAGAAAATGGTGCTTCACTTAAGTGTAGTTAGCTGCCAATAGAAGCCTTGTGCAGCCTCCCATGAAGGATTACAAAGAAACCTCCCTTTTTGCTGCTGTTGATATCACACTGTCACGCTGGGGCATTGACATTGGCCTGCTGATATGTATGCATGTAAGAAGCAGTGTATACACTCACCCACACACATACATATGCACACTCACCGTGCAGCAATGTTATTTAGTCTAGTTTAGAACTAATGAATGTGTAATTAACATCATTTACAGAAGACATTTACAATTATTCCATTTGTTCTTAAAAAAATAGATGTGCTTTGCATTAACTTTAGGCGATGGGATCTGTTCATTTTGCAATTGTTTGTGCTTTGTATGCATGCATTGTTATCCGAAAATATCTATGATACACCCATACGTCCTTTAGGTATAACGAGGTGCATAGAAATAGTCGACATATATAGAGAGAGGTAAAAGGGAACAGAGCGAATAGCCACCTGATGCACAAAAACCCCACAACTAACATATGTATACAGAAAGCATGTTTAATCATAATAAAACAATTGTTTTGTCTAAATCGGTTAATGACATCTCTCATCACATCGTTCATATCTGAAAGTGGAAAGTACTCTAACATCACGTACATAATGGATATATAAAAACACAAAATTCATACCAGAAAGGAATCATAGGCCATAATCGAATAGCATTAGTTCTTCATCTGAATTGAAACAATCAGGGCTGACAGCACTGCCTGATACAACATCGGTGGCCCACAATGGTGGGTGAAAACACTGGCTGACAATACATGTGCAGCCATCGAGTTGCCTATAACGTGCCATACATTCAGCAATTAACCTCCTATCATCTGCTGAATAATATCTGATGATCTATGTCATTAACCAAAACGGACAAAACTAATTATGATTAAATATGCCTCCTGTGTTTATGTATGCTATTTGGGTGTTTTATTGGGTATCAGTTGATTATGCTTTCTGTTCCCTTTCACCTCTATGTATTACAGGGCCTGCGGTAGCAGCCCTGTAATTATGGTTAAGTTGATGAACCCATAGGAAGAACACTTTTTGGGTGGCTTCTAACTTTGCCCCCCCAGACCAATCCTCACAAAACTTTGCAAAAACAGTATATAGCCCGTAAAACTGATCCAGCGAAGTTTGGTGAGGTTTTGTCATGGGGGCAAAGTTATAGGGGTGCCCCAAAATGTGTGGTTTTCCCATAGATGCAATGAAACAAACATTTTGCTCACATCTACAGCCAAACCAATGGACAGATTTTCACCAGATTTGCAGCTTTTGTGCTTTTGTAAATTTGGTGTAAATCCGTCCAGTAGTTTTCTTTAAAACAGGCAAAATTTAGGTAAAACAAATGAGTGATATCTGGACCCTTTTCTCTGTTTGCTCCCCGGACAGGACTACCGATTGGTCTGGAGGGTGCCGTGCTGTTCGCAGACAACCAACGCGCCCATTGATTGGTTGATGAAAAGCCAGATATGCATCATATTTTTCTGAAACGCCCACCATGTCCTATTCACGGACAGCCGCGGCTGTCCAACGATAGGGCTGGGAAACATGTTTTAGGTCATTTGGTGTTGGGAAGAGGGGCTGGGAAGGGTGGGGATTGAAATATGGATGATATGGGGCTATTTATATAGGTGGAAGAAGAGTGTGGGGGGCACAGCATCAACATTCCACGGACACCATGGTAGTCCGCGGACAGAATCCTAGGTGGGCAGCTTATGTGATGACTGCAGGCTGGCTTTATTAGGGTAGGTGAGAGGAATGTAGATGATATGAGGATGTTTGTATAGGTAAAAAATAAGCCTTGTACCCAGAATCTATGCACTGGCACAACTACCACAGTTTAATACGGCCATGCAACAAATAATCTGGCGACAACCCTTGCAGTAGTAAGTGTTTGGTGGGCAGTCAGAGAAACATGATTGGGGTAATGTGGTGACTACAATTGGGCTTATTAGAGTAGGGGAGTGGAATCTAGATGATATGGTGGTATTGTCATTGGTGAAAAATAGAGTCAGCGGTCTATTTTGAAGTCTGCAGATGGTGTTTGAATTGGGAAGTTAAGGGCAAGTTGTTTTGTGTTAGTTGTGGCCAGTAGGCCATGCACCCAAGCATCTAGGGACTGGCCACAACCACCACAGCATAATACGGCCATGCACCCAAGAATCTGGCCACTGGCTACAATCATTGCAATAATGTGTGTATAGAACTGGAGTTCGGCCTTTGGAAAGAACCATTACAATAATATGTATATTGTCATTATACATACTGCATATGCAGTGTATAGTGTTTGGAACACAGTGACACAATACCATTGAAGTAGAAATGGTACTTTTCATTGATGCACCATTGGGGTTACATATTGAATCTATTGTAAATGGTAATGCAGGACAAATCTTTGCTTCTTTCTCTGTGAAAAAAAACCCATAGCATAATATGTTAGGTAAGGTACTTCACAATGTTGCATTGCACACAATCTCATATATTCATATACTTTTTAGACCCTCATAATTAATACATTGCAAGTAATATGCTTCAAACAACATTACTCTGCTTTTTGCACAGATGTTGTGTTTGGTTGCATAATCATTGGGTCTATGGGAAAAAAATCCATGAAGGATTAAAAAAAACCTAGAACATTTATTTGATGTTCAGTGTCACACTATGTTTGTTTGAAGTGTGCAGTGCTTAAAGGAATGTTTACGGTGCACAAATAAGTGTATTTGCTGTTACAAGCACTGTTGCAGTAGGACAAATTGTAATGGTGTACATGTTTTGCTTTTCGAAAGTGCTGGTGGTATGTCTGTAGTTAGATACCATTTGCTGTATTCTAACTGTTTATAGTTTTACAGTTTTCAAGGATATGTTTTGAAGCACTTTCATTCCTGTTGGTGGATTTTAACTCTTTCACTATTTGAACGTAATATTGCAGTACTCTGGGTGTAGTCAGATACTAGTTGGTGTATTCTGACTGTTGATAGATTTAGAGTTTTAGAAGCACTTTCGTTCTTGCTGGTGGATTTTAACTTTTTCAGTAATGGAAACTAATGTTGCTATATTATGGATGCAGTTAGATACTGGTTGGCATATTCTAACTGTTGATAGTTTTACAGTTGTGCAGGGTATCTTTTGAAACACTTTCATTCCTGTTGGTGGATTCTAACTCTTTCACTATTGGAAAGTGATATTGCAGTATTATGGGTGCAGTTAGATACCAGTTGGCATATTCTAACTGATGCTAGTTTTTTAGTTTTGAAGGGTATCTTTTGAAGCACTTTCATTCCTGTTGGAGGATTATAATTCTTTCACTATTGGAAACTAATATTGCAGTATTATGGGTGCCGTTAGATACCAGTTGGCATATTCTAACTGTTGATAGTTTTATAGTTTGGAAGGGTATGCTATCAATCACTTTCATTCCTGATGGTGGGTTCTCAGAATGTACTATTGGAAAGTAACATTGCAGTGCTATGGGTGCAATTAGATATCAGTTGGCATATTCTAACATTTGCTAGTTTCACAGGTTACCGACTAACGTTTGTTGACCATCATAATCAGTACATTTTAAGTAATATGGGTGAAACAACATTAGTGTGTGTTTTGCACAGTTGTTGTTTCTGTGTGCATAATCATTGGGTCATTGGGGACAAGACTGTATAGCATTACCAAAAACATATAACATGTACATCTGTTAGCATATTGGAACTGTTCTCCATTTGACAACCAGCATTGTTGCGCTATGGATGTAGTAACATACAACTTGGTGTATGCTATTTTTTAAAGTTTTACAGTTCAAAAGGGTACGTTTTTTAAAGCACATGGGTACCTGTTGGTGTCTATTGTGCACTAACTTACAATTGTTTTACAGGTCACTGACTAAATTTAGGTTTAAGGAATATTAAGGAGGCATTTGTTTGATTTGCTGCTAATCTATGTTTTTGAGAAACAGAAGTCTCATTGCATTCAAACCATCCACATCTTTTTTGAATATATTCAGTATAGTGACCTGAACTGGTTGTGGCACCAGTGTTTTCTTGTCCAAAAAAGAATGAGTGGACACTACGTGGTTACTGATAGAGTGATCAATTCTTGATAAGGTATTTGATCCTGTCGCCAGATTCCTCCCCGTTGCTAGGGGTGGTGATAAATATTAATAAACTGTTGGCTGGATTAGTTGTACCAGTCTACTGGAAGGACCTGTGTGGTTATCCCATTGTACTTTCTTGAAAACATATAGTATTGCTCTGAATAAGGGGAAAGATTCTGATTGATTCAGTTAATTGTGATATAAGTATATTTATTGTTCAATTTTCATCTTTGTTAGGCCAATTACAAACATTTTGTTGTCCAATGCATTTTGGTCTATCCCAGACCTTCTTCAGGGACTAATCATGATAAAGAAGATAAAAAAAAAGTAACTAGAGTGTACATAAATCTATCCATTCAAAAATACACTGTGTATTATGTATTTCATTCAAAGTCGGCAAAGCCATAAACATTAAAAAATGTACCTGTATAAATGTTGCTGAACGACTTTGACCTTGTTTATATTTTCTTTCCTATGGAAAAATGTTCCAATTCCATACTCCACTTAAGCGTGCTTGTTTAAGTTTGCTGATTAATGACATCTATGTATCTTGAATGTTCCTTCATGTTGTTGCAATCTATATAATGACCAATGTTCATTTAGAATCTGGAAATCGTTAGGTTTAAGTTAAGCTTCTAACCGTTAGGGATTCTGCTCCCCAAAAGAGGAGTCTTACCTGTTGAGAAGCAATAATACAGCAGCAGGGCACCTCACTCGAGTAGATACGCGTTGCTGGTTGCCCTGGCTGCTTTTATATTGAAAAGATGACGTCATTGCGTGCCGGCAGCCATTTTGAAGTGGTGTAAACGCGTTTATAATGCTCGCTGTCTATTATTGATGTTATTATACTGTTGCAATCATTCTAAATGTTATTCACATATGCAAAAACTCCTATATGTTAGATATTATATGGCTTTCTATTGGTGGACTAAGGTCCACAATGACAACCCAATATAGAGGTTGTAGACAGTTTCTATTGTTGTATAATGTTCAAAACCTTTGCTATGTGTGTAACACTATAGGTTCCTCAACTTATAAGACTCAACCTAAAGTCCTTCTTATATTCATGTCACCTATTAGTGCAATATCCAAAAACACAACAAACATCGATTTACCTTATATAATGCAAATATAAAGTGTTCCAAACAAGTTAAACACTCTTTCATAATCCAATCAATTTTGAAATGAATACCAAGTTACTTACTTCAGTAAACCTTTACCTGTTACATATATATTTAGTCATTCAATAATCTGCAGCTTACTTACAATAGATTCAATTCTTCTTGGCTTAGACTTATTAACAATAAAAATAAATTGAAGAAAGCATGCAAAATTTCACTCTTCATTGAGTCCACCTGGCTGCATAGAGTTGAGCTTCTCAATCCAAAAAGTTTCTTTCTGACTTAAGAGTCTGTTAATGTCCACATTTGTATCTCGGGTGACTTCTAGTACATCAAAAATTGGAAATTTCATTTGCGCTATTTGATGTTTAGCTTTTAAAATGTCTCGATACAGGGGATTTAATGTTTCCTGTACGGATGTTGGATCGATGTTCATTCCATCTTACTTTTGCTTTACGAGTAGTTTGTCCCACATAATATTTGCCGCATGGGCACTTAATGCTGTCTATAACATTTGGAGTATCACAGGTTGCAACATTTCTTCAAGTACATTTTTTGACCTGAATTTGGGTGAAACACAATGTCCCGCTTCTGGACCATATGACAGTTCGAGCAATTCAAACATGGATAAGTTCCCTTCTTTTTTGGTCTTTGTTCTTGAACGCAACTGTCGTTGCGTATAAGCATGTCCTTGATGTTTCTGCTTCTAGTATAGGCGAACATTGGTGGAGTCGTGTAGAGATACCCCAATGTCCTGTCTTCTGTAAAAAAATGCCAATGTTTTAAGACAGTTTTTTTAATCTTGTGGCTTTCTGTGGAATATTTTGTTACATAAATGAGTGGAGTTTCTTTTGTGATGGTGGTATCTCTTGCCTGTCCATTACTGCTACTTTAGAAATTGAATCATTGGTCTCTTGTGCTGAACAGCCTCTTTGTAGAAATCTTGTTGCCATCTCCTGTGTCTGTTTTCTGCATTCAACTTCATCATGCACTATTTTTTTAACCCTTAACAATTGACTGTAAGGAAGACTTTTAAGAGTTTTTGGGAAATGAAAACTTAAGCGATGTAGTAGACTGTTCCGATCACCAGGTTTCCGATACAAGGTGGTAATCCATTTTGAATCTTCATGTATCACGGTAACATACAAAAATTAACTTCCTTTTTGCTATGGGTTGTCGTGAATTGTATATGTGCGTCGACGGTGTTGAGAAATTCTGCAAATTGGATAGACTGTTCTTCAGTTCCCTGCCAGATTCCAAATACATCCTCGATGTATCATCCCCAATATTGGAAATATTGTTTCCAGGTATCATGATTCAAGATGTTCTCCATTTCAAACTTGTACATAAAAATATTAGCATAGCTTGGCGCCATTTTGCCCCCCATTGAGGTACCGCTTGTTTGCAGATAATATTTCTCTTGATATCTGAAATAGGAGTTTTGTGCAATGAATTCTAGAAGGATTATTAAGAATTATTTCGATGCTTCTACTTCTCTGGTGTTAAGCAAGGGCCATTATACTGATTCTTGTCCTTGGTTGTGTGGAATTGAGGTGTATAAGCTCCGTACATCAGCTGTAAATATAAATAATGTCCTCATTGGTGGGTATGCCGGTTAGAATATTGAGAAAATGAGTAGTGTCTTTAATATAGGTCTTGGTGTTTTGTATGATAGGTTGGAGAAAATGGTCTAAGTATGTTCCCAAAGGTTGTAAGATGCTGTTAGTTGCAGACACAATGAGTCTACCCGGTGGTTTTATTAATGTTGTATGAATTTTTGGTATAGTGTAAAACACATGTGTTCTTGGATTTGTGGTAGTTAGGAAGCATCGAGTTTTCTCCGAAATCCATTTGTTTCTCTGTGCTAAATCCAATATGTATTCCAAGTTCTGGTTGATTTCATTCATGGGATCTCTGTCTATAGGATTATATACAGATCTGTCCATGAGTTGTTGTGAACATTCTTGGTGATAATCCTTAGTGTCTTGTATAACCATCGCTCCCCCTTTGTCGGCAGGTTTAAATGTAATGTCGGTATTAGAAAACAGTCCGCGAATAATGTTCAAATCTTTCTTGCTGAAATTGCTGTTGCGTGGTGGTTTGTACGGAAGCTTCTTGAAATCAGTAGTGACCATCCTTTGGAATAGATCAATTATGGGATAATTGACTGGTGGTATTAAAGTACTCTTAAGTTTAAATTCCTTATACTCAGTTTCTGGTATCAGATTTGCTGTGGTAACCTGCTAGTTTGTAGCAAAAAATGCCTTTAATCTGAGCTTTCTTGAAAACTTGAAGAGTTCTATTTTCTTTTAAAATAGATTACAGTGGTACGTTGGAACAAAATTAGGTCCTTTCTGTAACAGGCCATTCTCTTCCTTGGTCAATTGATATCCTGACAAATTGACTACTAGGTTTTCCTGGGGTTCAATCGAGTGTGCGGGCGTTGTTGGTTTTTGTCTACGTCCCCTCCTGGTCCTCTTCCTCGTTGGCCTCTGTCTAAAAAAGTAATGTTAGGGTTAGACCCTCTTCTTGTAGGATGTTTATTGCGAGTGCTGGTTCCTTCACCAGGGTTTTCTTGCCAAGAAATACTTGCTCGTGTCTGAAGGTAGTAAGCTTGCAGTTATTTTGGTACCATCTACGTTGTACCATAAAAGCATTACCATTATATATATATATATATACATATGTGAGTTTTTCTGTAAGGTTGAACGATTGTCTGAATTGCAAACACTGCATAATATGCCACGATTTGCATTTTGCAGCAGCTGATAAAATGGAATGGATTCACAATTAGGTGTATATACATAAACAAATCGTTTGTTAGGGACTTGCTCCTGTGCAACATGGTTGCAGAGAGTGCATGTATGTTTCCATGTATATGAAATCAGGAAGATTCCATTTATAGGTTTATTTTTACTTTCTAGTACTTGCATTAATTACATTAGACATTCTTCTGGATCTTCCTGTGTGTTTATGGTGAATCTTACCATTCCAGCACAGTAGTTCAAGTATTGCCTTATTCCTATAGACACTGTAAGTGTCAGGATTATTTGTTGCATTTACATGAAGGATGAGCATTTGCAAACACAATTGGTCAGAGCCATTCAAGTAAATGTTTTCAACAATTGGTGGCAATCGGAACAGAAGATTGATTGCTACATTTGCATAGCAATTTAAATATTGGAAAATGTAAATGGACCAGAGAGTTATGTCTTTGTGTCATTTGCTGGACCTCCACTTGTTTTTTTTAGAAGACATATTTCTCTTTGTGTGTGCTGTTAGATGTACACTTGCGTTTGGACTTGATAGATTTGTGGTTCTGCTACTTGATGGAGTAGCAGTTGCTTTCAGTTTCAATGGTGGTACTTTTGGGAGATCTCTTATAAGTTCTGTTTGCATTGCCTTTCTTTTAACAAGTTTACTTTTTTGAGGAACAGGGTACATATCGAGATGGGGTGTGTAGAGTGCACGTAGTCTGTTGTACTCCATGATGCAAGCAATGTCAGCCTTGAGTTTGTTTTTATCAACATTGACTAGAAATAGTACTTCTAGTGTACCTAGATGTGACAATGCTAGGTAACTCATACCTTCTTTAAGACTGTGCTGCCAATGTCAATTAATGCATGATCTAGGGTTATACCTTGCGATTTGTGAATAGTGGCTACAAATGCCAGAGACAGAGAGAATTGTTTCTGCGTACATACATGTCTTAGAAAAGAAGGACTTGGGCTGTTGAGCATCCAATCTTTTTAACTTCTGAAAGTTTGTCAAACTTGTTGTTGACAAACTGAATGTTTTTGTCATGTGGATACATCTGGAAGCCAACAACTGTTCCAATTGCTCCATTAACTAAGCCTTGCTCCACATCAAGTTTATGTTTCAGAATTACCTGCAGTTTCAACACAATGTTAACATTTTCTCCAAAAGAGCTGTGATGGAGATACAGTGTTTGTCTGTGAAGTTAATATGCACTATTGGTTGCATTTCTTTTTTTAGCATTGTCTCTTTGAGTTGGGTACAGCTTGCAAGGGTTTGCATTAAGGACATACATTTCTCATTTTTCTATGCTAATTGTTCCATGACATCAGGAGCAGATGCGGCATGCCCATATAGCTCATGGATGAGTCTGCTATTTACGATAGATTGTGCATCTTTCGAAAGAAAACCAATCCTAATGCTTTTTGAAATGTTTGCATAGGCGCGGTCTGTAGACTGACACAAGTTTTTAGTTAGTTCCTGTATTGGAAATGTTGCCAGAAATTTTAATTTCCTATGCTGCCAAATGTGTTGTGGCATTGTTTGTGGACTAAGGTTTTAAAAATAGGTACACCTTTCATTGGTGTTAATTGTACGAGATCTCCAAAAACAATAATGTGTTGTAATTGTAATTTGAGCTGAAACAAAGCCAATATTAGGTTGGAGACCATGCTCACGTGATCTTTTAGGAGCATTTTCATTTGTTTCAGAATTCTGCGTAGTTCCATAGCAGCTTCTGTTAACAGTTTATAGTACTCTAATTTGTTTTTAATGTTGTACTGGAAGGAGCAGTGGTCAGTGTAAAGTAACGCCTCCTATGGTGTAGGGAGCTGAACCTTTGGGGGCTGTTATAGCAGCTGCAAGCTTGTTGTTTGTTAACTATTGGAGGAATTTGCTGATGATTTTTATGAAGAATGATTTGCCTGAACCAGCACCAACACTTACATAGAGGAGTACGGGTTTATAATGTTGACAGCTACAAGTTTTACTTTCATGCTGCAAACCATGTTCAATTTCTGTAGTCACTTCTAACAAAATGCTAAGTTGCTCATCTTTGAGTTATGATTTTGGCAGTGCCAAGTTTTCTTCTGATTACTCATATTGATACATGGTGTTTTCTACTTCAGTCATGGCAAATTCTGCTTCATGTACCCTGAGTGGCTCTCCAAGTGGTTCTTGGCTTCATGTAGCAGAAGGTTGACTGTCCTTATGAATGTCTTCACATAGTTGTGCTTCAACGACTTCCTCTTGTTGGCGTTCATTGTCCAACAAGTTTTTGTACTGCTTGAAATTGACATTTGTTATACTGCTTTCATTTGCCTTGAAAGCATCTTCAAGGAGTCATGGGTGCCCAATAAATCTTCTTCTTTTCTCCATGGTTTAAGAAGTTGGAGTAGGGGCATGTAGTAAAGTTCTCTATGTTGATTTATAAATTATACCTTTATTTGATTCTTTAGGCTGGGTTTGGCAATTATAACAAGGCTGCTTTCACAAGTTTTGCCTATGTATTGTCCATGTTTTCAATCTGATGTAACATTATTCTTGTAGGAGAAATGGTGGGCTATGTGGTATAGGCACATGTTTTCCAAAGCACTTCTTCTGTTTGGGTAGTAATAATCTAATACATTGTTTATCAAACTGTCCTGGCTCTTGGGATCGTTTTTAGCTATTGTTTCTATGTCTCGGTAGGATTATATCACTCCTTTTCTGCATGCAGCAGGATCAAGGCTTAGCCAGATTATGTGTTCAGATTTGCCTGTTAAATGGTCTGCAGCTTCGTAGCGTCCGCATTCTCTATGGGAGAGCATTTTTATGCCAAAGCTGTACAATTTCTGTGACAGTGTTTTGTCAGATGATATGTCATCTGGGAGGTCTTTTAGTTCTGTTTTCTCAGATTTGGTTAGGTAGGCCGTGACATATCTTGCAACAGCAGTGGAATTGTCTGCAATGTATTGTATATCTATGGAAGAAACAGGAAACTCCAGGACTCAGCGCCAGTGTAAAGGTTGATTGTTTATTGGCACAATCCGTTGCACATATTTATGTGCGTGAAACAGAAAAAATCCCTCTACTCGATTACGCATTTCGGCTCCGTCGAGCCTTTATCAAATCAGGCCTGTATTAAATTATATAAATAAATAAATAAATTACAACATTATCATTCATATCATGGTTCAATTTCACATATGACATTTGACGATTAAACATTTCAAAAGATCCACATATTAGAGTTTGAAACAAGGGTTGGTGAAGGAGAGAATTGAGCGGGTTCAAAAAAACACAAGATAATATACATATAGAACCATATGAAACCATAACACAGTGATATGAAACATTTCATGTTAGAATAGCAATAAATAAAAATAAAAATAAAGAAAAGAAACAAGAGACAAAAATAGAGAACGCCCATTAGTTCAATTTTGCGAAAAATATTGCTGAATGTGATCGTAACCTTAATACAGATGTAATGACTTAGGCTTACCCAATAATAGAAC
>PGSH02006500.1:0-48025 GCA_002915635.3 Ambystoma mexicanum
GGAACGGGAAACATCCCGGCGTACACCTATAAAAACACTAAAACCACACAACCACTAAAACACTACCCTGAAACACACCCAACCCGTCAACCACCCTAGCGAAACCAAGAAAAATGGGAAAAGTAGCGAAGAAAGCGTGCGACCGCAAGCGGCAGGTCCACTTCTCCCGTGAGGAACTCACCGTGCTAACAGAGACCCTCCAGGAGAATGCTGCCGTCGTCTTCTGCACGCAAATGACCAGGACGGCACTTGCAAACAAGAAGGCCATATGGGCTCTGGTGGCACAGCGCGGTAAGTGCGGTGGGGACCGCACCCCGCACCCCACAGCAATGCCGCAAGCGATGGGACGACCTGCGGATACGCGTCCGCAGCATACTCTCTGCCAACCGCAACATTGCCACAGCCACCGGGGAGGTCCTGAATCACCCATCAAGTTGACCCCCTGGGAAGAAATCTGTGCCTCCACCATCGGAATGGAGAGCATAGAGGGAGTCGGAGGGATGGAGAAAGGAGTGCAGACATCCGAAGATTCAGGTAGGTGGGCCAGATAAAACAATGCCAAATCCACACAGTCCATCCATGTGAAGTACCATGCGTCCACATAGTGCAACAGAAACACATGTCCAGGAGAACGTCCACACACATCGGCCTGATAGCGCACGTTAAAACCCACAATAAATACATAAATAATTAAAAACCCCTAAAACACGCACTACACGTGCAGCAGGCACACCCTAACTGCAGGCTGCCAAACAACTGCACCCTCACTCCACACACAAATGAAAGCACCTCCAAGCCCCGACCCAAATCACCCTCAGGTACCACCCCAATGCATGTGATACAATGCCATTCCAATCCCACAGACCCAATCAATAACCCTCGCCCTCCTTTACTCCACCACAGGGTCCGATCCAAACGACGAGCTACAGGACACCCCTACCAGCACACCTGCAAAGAGGGCCAAGACCAGAACGGCAAGACCCTCCACTCAGCTGCACGCATCAAGACACGGCAGCAGCACAAATCAGGTGGCAGCACAGAGGAGGGAACATCAACAGGCACCCCAGCAGCCAGCATGCCCACAACACCACCACCACAGGTCCCCCCAATGGATGCCACAGAAGGCACTGCCTCTGGTGGCAGCAGCACCATAGGTGACACCCCATTGATGGCAGCATGCTCGGACACAGAAAACGGGGATGCCGAAGTCAGATCCATCCATGACCTGTCCCAATCCCCCTGTCTGTTCCATCCCGTACAACATGAGGATACCACGCAGGGGCACCCACCAGACGACGACTGGCCATCCCCCACAAGCCCTGTGGCAAGGCAACATGAGGACAACAGCCCCTCTGTGACACCCCCGCAAATGGCCATGGCCCAGCAGAGGCAACAGTCCCTCGACCAGTTGATCGAACAACAGCAGCAACTGGCCACACTCCTCAAGGACCATGCCGATGAATGTGGGGGCACTAAGGCAGACATAGAAACATCAACTGAGACACTTAGGGCAGAAATGGAGAGAGGTACAGAGACGCTAAGGGCACAAATTGAGAGAAGCACCGAGAGCCTGAGGGGGGAACTGCATGCGACGTCCAAAGACGTATGTGCCGAACTTGCCGCAGTGCGCCGTGTGCTCACTGAGCTCTCGCAAACCCTTAGGGACATGCATGGACGTGAGCAGGCAGACACATCATCCGTTGCAAGTTCCGTCCAGGGCAGCCCCCAACGTAGATCTGGAAGGAACCTGCGCTCCACAGGCAGGGTGCCCTGATACCCGCAGAGGGGGCATGCAATAGCGACAGCCACTGACAATGAGCATCTTTGGACACTGGTGTTCGGGGGGAGGTAGGAGGGTGGAG
This sequence comes from Ambystoma mexicanum, assembly GCA_002915635.3. NCBI lineage: Eukaryota > Metazoa > Chordata > Amphibia > Caudata > Ambystomatidae > Ambystoma > Ambystoma mexicanum. The sequence continues at coordinate 1,863 of PGSH02006500.1, forward strand.
GGGGTGTGTTGGGCTCACTTGGGTGGCGGGTCGATAGGGTGTTCAACATGATATCACATATGCCATAAAAAGTGCACGATCAACCAATGAGAAGTGTGGACATTGATCTTTGTGTACTAGGCCATCATAGGCGTACAGTCCATATTGTGCATGTCCCAGACACACGCAGTGCCACGAGTCCCGTGTCCATGTATCAGCCACCAGGCGTGAGTGCTAGAAGCATACATCAATGAGATGCTGACGAATGTCACGGGCCTCCGGTGCCTCGCAGACTCCATGAGGTGCTGCCACATCCCCACCCTCATCATGACCATCATCAGGTGCTTGCAGTTCTGCGTCAGGGGGCATGGGCACATTTCTACGTACGCACATGTTGTGGAGCATGACACATGCCATCACCATCTTTGCAACCTTCTCATGGCGGTACAGGAGTGCCCCGCCAGACCTGCTGAGGCAGCGGAAACGGTCCTTCAGTAGGCCGAATGCCTGTTCAATGACTACACGGGTACGTGAGTGGGCATGGTTGTAGTCCTCCTCATGCTGGTCCCGTGGGTTCCGGACTGGTGTGAGGAGCCATCTCTTCAGTGGATATCCAGCATCACCTGTATGTGGACGAGAAACGTATGATGTGGAATGCCATTGCTACGTACGCACACCCCCCCCTTCCTGCCAGGTCATTGCCGAATCACATACCCCACATTATCATGCATGTAATGAGACTCACCGAGTAGCCAGGATCTGTTCCCTGCGTGTCGCTCCATGTAGCGTGGTATTGTAGAGTTCCTCAAGACCATAGAATCATGGGTTGATCCAGGGAATCGGGCACAACAATGTGTAATGATCCTGTTGGAGTCACACACCATTTGTACATTCAGGGAATGAAATTGTTTTCGGTTGCGGTACTGGGCCTCCATGGCATGTGGGACGACCAATTCAACATGGGTGCAGTCGATGGCACCAATGCAACCCGGTATGCCGGCAAGTGCATGGAATCCCACTTTTGTGTTGGTTATTTCCTGCTCCGAGCGTGGTAGAGAGATGTAGTCGTCTGCGTGCTGCAGGAGGGCATCGAGCACTTGCAATAGTGTCCGTGAGAACAGTGGCTGAGAAATGCCATGCAACTGTCCGACTGTGTGCTGGTAGGTGCCTGTGGCCAGGAAGTGGAGTACAGACACCACCTTCAGTAGGGGTGGGATGGCGGTTGGGCTATCTATCATGCTGACAAGGTCAGCCTGTGTCATGTCCACAATGGCGGCTATGGTGTCCCGGTCCAGACGGTAGAGGGTGTGGATCTGCTCATCAGTGAGGTTGAACGGATGTGCTCGGAGGCGTGGGATTGCGGGCTGCCTGCGTGGTGGTAGTGGCTGTGCTGGCGGCCCTTGCTGGCCCTGCCTTGGCCTCCTCCTCCTCCTGCGTCTCCTCCGTGCGGCTGGTTGTAGTTGGTGTTCGTCTTCTTCTTGGAGTTGGAGCGACTTGCAGTGCTATCAGGTCCCCCAGGGCAACATCGCGAGTCCTGCCGGTAGCATTTGGATGGGTGTGGTTGTGGGAGGAGATGGGCTGTGCAATTTATGTGTTTTCAGGCTGTATGGCCTCCACCTGTGGTGATTCATTCCACCTGTGCAAACTGCTCTCCCCTTTGGCGAGCACGTCCCGCGCACAACGCTGCAATTCGAGGAATGGCATCTTGCTATTGCAATCATGTATTTGTACCCGATGGCCGTGTAAGATTGGTTGATATGTTCATTCTGCTGTGGTCCCATTGTTTCACATACTATCTGTGCAGTCGCGAACGACTTGTGAAGGGGTCAGTGGAACGTAGTACTCGAGTAACGGTGGACCCTCATGCATCACTGCACCGAGGTTCAACGACGGGCGGGGCGTCCCATTCGTGGGTGAAGGCAGTTGCCATTTTCACACACAGCCGCACTCGATGGAATAATTAGTGATTTCAAACGGCCACAGATGCCTTTTCGACGTGATGTTGCAAATGAGGAATTCGAAGGGCGGCGCTTTCGGTTTCCAGCTAGCGGCGAGGAGATGCCCACAGGTCTGACTGCAAATATAACGTTCTATTGTTCTATGTCCTTGAGACAGGGCCCATGGCGAGGGAGCAATGATTGATATGAATAGTTTGGGATGCGCAATAGCTACGTGGGCGATGAGGCCGTCCGTCCCAAAACATGTTACTTCACAACACTGGAATTACGGGCTGGGCACTGTGGATTTAGCAGGCTGCATTAACGCACAGACTCAATGGATGTTTCTAATGTTATGTGAGTAATTATTCAGGCGTTTTGATCCCGGGATGAGGGAATGATGGATGGATGCATGGGCAGGTGATTTGATACAGAGTTTGCCATGTACAGGGCTTCTTGGGATCTATCCGCCTCCCCTACGCTATGTGATGCAGGGCTGCCATAGTGGGACCATCGTCTATCTGGCCTTGTTGAGCCCTCCCTGTCTCGAGGCGCCCTCAGACACTTGTGTCCATGCACGTTAACATTCCCATCTGATGGATTCTGTTTTGACAGACGCATGCACAGGTACACTCGTTTGTGATGGTGTTTGCACCTCGATATAGATGGTTATGAGTCGCAAGTGGTTTTGGGGTGGTGATGATCCTTTTGAGTGGGCTAGCATGCATATGGCTGTGGATTTCGTGTGATCATTGAAGTGAGTTGTTGGAATGTAGTTCTGATGGCCATTCTGTTCTTTTTCTTTTCTTTTGGTTGACAGGTATCTCCTCCCCTTTTGCCACTGCCATCTGTATGCCACTCCTGCAGATGGATTTTACTCCCGACACCTGCTGCTTCGTGTTAATCAGTGGAGCAGCATTACGATCTTATGGGACGATCGCCAATGGGCCACATGCCCTTACGCAGTACTGGTGGCTCGGAGCAACATTTCGGCCTTTCAGCTGGACTAGTGCCTCCCCATTGGGACGGCCCTGCGGTTCTGTGCGCTTCCATGTTGCCTTTTCGTACGTGAATGTGGCTCTGTGTACCATGAGGGAACAGGGCGTCACACAAGTAGTGGCTGGTCATTTCTTGCGGATGCAGCCACAATGGTGAAATGTGTTTTGGAGTTCATGGCCTGATGGCTGTATGGGCTTGGTGATTTTGATGTGCATTAAATTTCTATTCTGATTTGGCCCGTGTAGCGTTTTTCTTTGCAAGTGATGTGGCATATGCCTATTTGGGGGGCGATGTATTGTGAGGAGATCTGCATCGGGTTCCGGCTTCGGGGTTTAGTTGCGTGGTACTGTACTGGCCGCGTTTGCCTACGAAGCCCAGTGAGGTCAGGGATGGGGGCTGCCAATATGACAGTTTGAATGTTGTCATGCTCAGGGGCGGGGGATTGGGTTTTGTGTAACAGATGCCGGTCAGCCAGGTGGACTGGTGGAATGATGTGATTTTCGGAATATTGCTGGTCACAGGTGCCTGTGTTTGCGTGCGTTTCTTGGTGGGGGACTGTGGTCATGTCCATTGGGATGGCTTCTGTATTCGTGCCATCTGTGCCCTGCAGCTCCCATTGGCCCCTCTTGTGTTTCTTTTGTTCGTTGGCATGCATGGGTGACTTGTACATTTCAATGGTTGCATTGTGGCTTCATTGCACCTACGGGGAGTTGTACTTTGTGGGCAGGGAGCGGTGTACAGGCACTCAGTGGGGCCGTTTACGGTTGATTCGCGATGCCGTACTTCTCGCCATGGCGGAATGGTACATTACGCCATGCCTGATGGCGTTAGGTACATGTCCGCTAGGGTCGGAATTGGCGTACCGTTGCGCCATGGTGGTGTTTGCGGTTTGGCATGGCGCGCGCGCGCGTGCTTGGTGCAGTTAGCGTTGGCGTTCACTACGGTGTCGCTAATGGCTTCGTACTTTGCGGTGACGGGTCATAGTCGCACCGAGGCTATTCGATGGCGGTATTGCATTTCCGCCATCGTTTTTCGATTTCCGCAAGGGTCGTAATGAGGGCCATAGTGTCAAAGGTAAATCACCTAAGAACACATATTACATAAAAAGAGCAGAAGAATTAAAATACATCAATGATTACTATGCAATCGTTGCCCTCCTATGGAATGCAAAAATAGATGTGCAGTACATTGCAGACAATGTCACTGCAGTTGCACGATATGTCACAGCCTACTTACAAAGCAGAGAAAACAGAGCTTCAGGACCTCTGGGATGACATATCGGACAAAACACTATCATAGAAATTGTACAGTTTAGGCATATAAATGCTCTGTCATAGAGAATGTGGCTGCTATGAAGCTGCACACCATTTAACCGGTACTGCCTTGTATGAAGAATCTGACAATATAGAATGGTTAAGTCTTGGTCCTGCTAAATATAGAAAAAGAGTTGTCAAATAAACAATAGCCAAAAATGATCCCAACAGCCAAGACATTTTGAAAAACAATTAACTAGACACATACTACCCAAACAGGAGTACCACTTTGGAAACCATGTGTCTCTACCACATAACCCAAAACTTCCCATACAAAAATAATGTTAAACCAGATGAAAAGAAAGGTAGATACAGAGTGGTAAATTGTGAAGGCCGCTTAGTGACACTTACCAAATGCAGCTTAATTAATCATATCAAATTGTCATTAAAAACTCCTCAACATAAAGAACTGTATTACAAGTCCCTGCTCCAACTTTTCAAACCATGGAGAAAAGAAGAAGAGTTACTGGATACATATGACTCCTATTAAGACACTTTCAAAGCAAATGAAAGCACTATAACAAACGTAAATTTTACACAGTACCAAACAATGTTGCACAATGAACAGCAACACAAAGAAGAACTCCAGGCCCAACTACAAGGAACATGCCGGCAGTAGTCAACCTTCTGTAACAGGAGGCCAAGAACCACTTGGACAGCCTCTAATAGCAATTGAGGCAGAATTAGCCATGATAGAAGTAGAAAACACAATGTTTCAATATGAACAAGCTACAGAGGACTTCACTGTATTAAAATCACAACTGAACAATGAGCAGCGTAGCATTTTCCAAGAAATAACAAAACAAATTGAACATGGTGTGGAACATGAAAATAAAAACTGTACCTGCCAAGACTTCAAACCTATACTGCTATACGTGAGTGGTGAAGCTGGTTCAGGCAAAACATTCTTAATCAAAATTATCAGCAAGTTCCTTCAACAATTGACAAACAATAAACTGTCAGCTGTTATGTTATGTTATGTTATGTTCCTTTGCATTTATATAGCGCCTTATGTATCATTGGTATGATCTCAAGGCGCTGGTAGGTTGAACGCCCTCGGGAACCGAAATTCAAGTCAGTAGAAAGAGAGGTAGAGTCGTAAGGTGCGTGGGTGCACCGGATATGTGTGCAGCTTGTGTGGCAATTGCATATATAAGCTCTGCTTCGTACGGCACACTATGCGGTTGGCCGCAGTCAGGAATACTTTGTTATCTGCTCGGATGAACCTCCCAGACGATTCCGGCTGCAATAGGCTAGTGATGCATAGCTACCGGCGCGAGCCGGTGTGTAATAGAAATAGTAGTTGGCGGGGGAAAGAGAGAACCAGCTAACCGATGTGTCCCATAGTAATTGCGGTTCATAGTAGTGCTTGACATATAAGCGAGAGAATGAATGGTTCATAAGGTGCTTATCTCTGTGATGAAGCGCTACTATCGAACCATTTATCGTCCTTTTATTCACCTGTCCCGCCAATCACTCGTTCTCTCATACATTCGTCTGATCACATTAGTTAGATAGATTCCATTACATCCTCCATCATCGATCAGTCAACTGCGAAACTGCTCACGCTTCCATCCACATCATTCCATCCACTCTACCCACCCGTTCGCATCCACTCACCTCTTCATCTACTCGTACACTTATGAATCCGTCCAGCTCCATCCGCCTCCATGCGTTCCTCCGCGACCATGCTTTCATGATCCATCCACCCTCCGAGCCACCACCCATCAATCATCCACTCCTGTCCATCCACCTCTCGTCCACCACTTTATAACTTTGTTTGAGAGGGACGTAACCACCGTCCACACACTGCCATCATGCCCACACCTCCATCGTGTCCACACTCCTACCGATCCATTCATTCCTTCCATTCCACACCCATCCGACCACCATTCATTATTCACATTCATCCACTCCATCCGTTCGAACCGCCTCCATCAGTTCCATCCACTCCACCCATTCCACACTCCCACCTCATCCACTCCATTCACTCACCATCCAATGCACTTCCATCCATTCAAACATTCATCTCATTCTCCAGACCCATCCGTTCCAAATGTACTTGCCCGATCGTCTCAATCACCCATATTCCATCCACTTATTCACAATCATCTGTTCACCTCCACTCTGTCCGTGCCACCCCGTCAACCTGTACGTGCAGATCCGCTCCATTGTGTCCACCACTCCATGTGTCCATTGTCCAAGCCACATTTCCATTTTTGATCCACACTTCACTTTTCCACCCTACTTCAGGCCAATCCAACCCACTTCACCTTCTACCACCCCCCATCGTCCAATCCATCCCTTCGTATTCCATCCACCCATCTCTTCATAACCCTCCCAGCCATTGCCTCTATTCTACTCCACTCATCGCCATCCACTTCATCAATTCCATCGCACTAGTGTTCATCCACTTCATCCTGACTCCACGTTCCCAGTCTTCTCATCCCGTGTCATCAATTGTCATTCCACTACTTGCCGGCTATCAACATGTGGTTCCATCCACTCCAATCGGCTTCGTCTCCAGTTAACCTGTCCCACGTCCAGCCGATCGTCCCTCACCGTTCAAGTGCACCTTCATAATTAAGGTCGTCTAGCTCATCGTCCCGTACACATTCATCAACCGCATCGTCACTATATCCGTTCCCGTCCATGACTCCGTTCTTGTCATTTATCATGTGCACTCAACCACCCACGGCCAACCCTACACTACTCATAACCGGCTCACACCCCCTACTGCACTCTATCCACACGCCGCTCAGGCCAATTCCACTCTCACCCTTCACTTTCATCGCGCAGCATCCGAGCACCCACGCATCTACTCATCCTTCAATGCACTTCAATTTCATCTCCACTTCAATCCCATCACTTCATTGTCTATTCAGTTTATTCTGTTTTAATTTACCATAGCGTTAGTTTCAATATTCTCGCTCGGTCCCCCTGACCGATGCCTCGGACCCAGTGGAGCGTTATTGAAAAGCAACCCTGCACCCACCTCGTTTTGTTGCCTTTATCTCCGTTGAGTTAGGAGTTGATTTAAGGAGCCCCATTTCGAGAGTAATTCGAAAGACATGGAAGTCCCTGGTGACGGATGTGTGTGAAAGGAGTGTCCCACAAGTGGGGCTATGCGAGAATGAGACCACCAGCCTCGCACTGAAGTTGCTTCTGTGGAACACTAGGGGCCGGCAGAGCTCATTAGAGCTTTGGATGGAGGTTTAGTTTGGTACAGAGATAATAGAGTGGAGCATAGCTCATGAAGAGCAAAATGAAGTCACCATTCTTGGGCAACCGAACCAGTGCTAATAGTCACGAGACTGGAGATGAATCACTTGGCAAATCAAGAGCCATTTGCCCACGGCATTTGTGCTCATTGTAGTGTAGTAAAGGTGAATCCGCGACTGCGAAGTAAGGGGGACGCAAGTCCAGTTCTGACAGAAACATAGATTGGACCCCCGGAGAGTCTTGAAGGAGAGTATGAAAAATACACCACACGATTTTGAAGGAGCAGTGGCAGACTAGAACATGTTACTTGAGCGAGAGCGTTAGGATGGTCAAGTCAAGGGTGCATCAAGGTTTTTTTTACTGAGTTGAGGGACGGTGAATTGCACCGCAGACTAGCCAAGGATAGGGTACGAAAGAAGCTTGTATATGACCACAACCCATGAATTTGTTTGGAGGGGTTAACAAAAGTCTGTTTGTGGCATCCAATACATGTCACGAGCACGTCAAGTGAGTGATTGCACGTAGGAATTCATAATACAGGAATTTTTCACAGGATTATCGTGTCATCGGGTAGTGTCAAGGAATATCAACCGATTACGAGAGGTAAGTGGACGTAAATGGAGTGAAACACGCGAGGGCTGATAGCAATCCTCACTGTGAACTCCGGTATGAACGGTCCGGGTGTGCAACAGCAAGGCGGAGAAGTAAGATTATTTGTCTTACTGGGAGTAAGAAGCCGAGCCGATGAGAGTTTTTTCACTCGATTCCTCTTGATGAGCGCCGAGGAGAGATGGATTCCGATGGTGTCTGAAGGCAGCGAAGGCATATGAAGGATAAATTTCCGGCGCCCCACAATCCCGCAGAGTTGAAGGTTTTAACGTCTCAAGAGTTACGTGGTTTGTCCATATCGGGCCAAACTGATGAGGGTCGGTCTAGAGATTGAGTAGCATCGATCAAAGCAATAGGACAGAACGGCGTTCGAGTCAATGAGTTAGCAAGGAACCAGGTGTAGAGCGCAGTATTGGCCGAGAGTGAGAGAAATTTAGAAGAGGCTGCGACAGAGCAAGTCGAAACACATCAAGGAAAAATTCCGAGGAAGCACCCGTTTACGAGGTTCTCGCCGCGTCTCGCCGACTAGTAGATTAAATCTTGAGAGTTGTGGTGGCAACCGGGTCCAGAGGACCGGATGGTGGCGGTAACAGAATTTGAGAAATGTCAGTGAAGGGGATGAAAGCGCGAACGGCGTGGCCTCCCTGTGGTACGGTGATACGTGGATTGCAGTACGGGCGGGGCGGGATGGGTTTATTCAGGGGGTTAAGAGAACTATTTGTTGAAGAGAGTTGTTATCGAGAGCGGTGTAAGAATATAGACAGATGAGCTCACGCATAGTCCATTGTGAAGGTGTCGGTTGTAGTGGTACAATATGGTTGGGGAATTGAGATGACCTGTGCAGCACTGCCGGCGTTTCACAGTTCAGATCGAAGTGTAGTGGGTCCTTTGCTCGTATGCGGCCTTGAGTGGCCGATATGCCGGGTAAGGGCCGCCATCGGTGGTGTCATCACCATGCATCCTAGGATATCATAGTTGTTTGTTGTTTCAGTCCTGGAAAATCACTAGGAAAGGCATGCGACTAGGTTGCAGGAAGCGGAGCGGGATAATAGTATGACCCATGACAAAGGCGCGGCAGTAAGTGTGTCCTGGGTGCAAGACTCAGGGGTAGGCAAGACCGAAGGATTGCCTACGGTCTTCTCGGACAGGACTTTTTAGTTTTTACCAGCATTAGCATAAATGGAGTTCCGTCGGGTGTCAGGGAGCGGAAATGGTGGGAGAATGGAAAAGGACAAGGAAAGTATCGGACAGATATGGGATGTAGGTACAGGAATTATCGGTCATGGGAGCTAAGATGCAATAAGGGGTACCCACTACTGTATCCCACAGATGCCACCGTTCTAGCCGGTTAGCGCGTTATGGTCACACTTATCGCCTGATAGTCGCGGAGAGGATCAAGCCTGAAAAGACAACGAGGACTGTGTTCAAGGACGACCACTGAGCGAATTCCTCCCTCACCTAGATTCAGTCCCTCTGCGCGCGCGCGTCCCATTCCTCACCTTTGGAAGAAAGGCGTGTCCCGCCTCTTTCAGGGCATCATTGCTCATGAGCGATGCGTCCAGTACTCACTGCCACGACTGCCCTTCGATATGGCAGTTGTAGGCTGAATTTGCCTTTGTTGTCCCTTTCAGGTTTTGTGCATCCAGCAATGCCTTTCCTCTATAGAAATGGCCTCTTTCCCTCCAAGGTAGCAGAACGCTGTCCACGTAACGGTCTAGGTTGAGCCCCCGCTGTAAATTGAGCGCATAAGGAGCACAGGAGATGCTGGTAGAAGAACGCAGCGCGACACTGGAAGCTCCACCCCCTTGCAAACATGTTCTACCTCCTTTAAGTGCATGTCTGCCAGCCAAGTGAGCATGCTCCAAGTGGTCGCTACCGAGAGCGACCACCAGCGTAACCTTTTAGCATTCGTAATCTTGAATCACTCGCTTTCTTTAATTGCCTTTCTACACTACCCTCTTCAGGTTGCTGCCGGGCATGCAATCGAGAATGCGCTCAGACTGCAGTGTTAAGAGTAAAACGCAAGAATCCCCTGAATGACTTCTCCTTCAAGTCTCGCTCCCGTAGGTCCGAAGGAATACTATCACGTGAGCATCACGTTGCACAAGCGACGCTGCCCAAAGTAAAAGGAAACGATCTGCCGGGAGGTAAATCCCCCAACAAAAGCCACAGTAAAGTAAGTCCCTAGGAAACCACACCCAAAACACTAAGACTGCAGTCTTGATTCTTAATAGAGCGCAGAGCTATGGATGCCTCCATAGTCTGCTGACAAAACATAAAAAGTTAGTTCCCAAGCACAAATAGGTTTCATGGTAAATGAGCCCGGCCATAGCGCCAGGACTGGCCGAAAAAAAATTAAAAAAAAAAAAAAACTCTTTGAGGAACTTAAAAAAACCAACAAAAAAAAAAAAGAACCAAAAAGGAAAAATATATAACCTATAAAATAATAGCATGAGCTAAAGAAGACCGAGAGCCTGAGCGGTCCGGACCCACCTGGCCAATTGGTTTTTGCCAAGGTTTAGGTGACCGGCGGACATCAAGCGCGTAAATGATGTGCCTAGTATGTTGGGTATGGGGGGTTAGATCGCTCTAGCCTAGCTCGATCCAGAGGATGGTCAAATAAGGGCGGAAGTCTAGCCATATAATAAAAATTACCGAAGGTAACGGGTTGTTTGTTGGGGTGCTATCCGAGCGCATAGGCTGTTGAAGATGCTGCATACCCAGGGGTCTGTAGATATAGGAAGCTGTGGGAGAATAATAAGGGAGGATAGTCTTACTACCCGAGAGAGGTGATCGCAGGAAGGAATGTTTGCTGGCTCTGCCGATTATGAGGCGAAAAGTGTGATCTGAAGCGATTGGGCTATGGCCTCCCCCTGATAGTACCGCTGCTGGATGATGAGCAGTAACGGGTGAAGGCGCAAAGCGACGAGGGCCAAAGTGATCAAAAAGAACTCAGGCTTCCGCGCTAAAAGACCAGGTCCGGTGTCGCAAGCGCAGGAAGGTCACAAATGCCGGTGTCCTGTTTTGCTAAAACAGATGCAATAAAATGAATGCCATTCTTCCTTCGTACAAGTCTTCCTTCGTACAGGAGGATGATGGAGTAGCAGAGGTGGGGGGTGGGAGGGGGGGGCAGTGAGTCAGAGGGGTGGTGGGGTGGGTCGGAGGGGGTGAGGGAGAGAGAGGAAACTAGGGTGAGAGGGGGGGTGGTTGGTGGTGGATTGGAAGAGTAGGCGGGCGGGTTGAGGTGGGTTTGGGGGGAAGGGTTAGACTGGTGTGTCGGGTTGGTTGGATTTGGGTCAGGGAATTTGAAGGTTGGGTGTGGGGGGTTAGGAGTTTCAGTTGTGGTTCGTGAGAATTCAAGGGAGAGGGGTTTCAGGCTGGGTGAGGCGGGGGAGGGTGGCGATGATCGAGATTGAGAGATTACAGTGGTGGGTCGAGACAGGAGTGGCGACGAGTACTGAGAGATTGAGGGAGACCAGGTACATTTTCTCTTCAGTGTTTTTGTTGCTGGTTGGTGTGTGAGAGAGGGTAGGGGGGGTCGGAGGGTGAAAGCGATGTGGCTACACTTCGTGCCAGGGCGAGGCATGCAGTTTTAGGGGGGGGAAGAAGTGGGTTCGGAGGGGGATGTTGGTGGGAGTTGATGAGGAGAGCAGGGGTAGGTGGTTGTGGGGCTGGGTGTGCTTAGAACGCTAGGCGGGCAGTCAGTTGGGGGAGTGGGGTGTGGGTATGATGATATTGGGCGGGTGGGTGATGGGGATGGGAGGAGCAGGGGTCTTAGGATGGTTGGCACGCCATTGTGCTCCTCTGGCTTGGTGCTTGGATAGGGGATGGGCTGGGGGCGAGATGGAGGGTGGGCTGGATTGGGATTGGATGGTTGTGGTGGAGGGTGGGATGGTTTGCAGAAGGGGGATGGAGGTAGGGCGAGAGAGAAGGGAGGCGGCTGCAGGCTGGTCATTTTCGGCGGAACTTGGTGGGTTGGGTGGACTCATGGCTTGGATAAGATTGAACTGTCTTATAGTTGGCGTAGGATGATTTTGTTCACACCTTCCAACTTCAACTATACCACTAGATGTTAAATGTTCACACTTTCTATGTTTAACTGTACTACAGCTAGGGATCGTTTCTAGGTTTAACATAAACTACAGCAAGATGTTATTTTCTCTTTCTACGTTTGCCTATTGGACAGTTTCTAAGTTCAACTGAGCCACCGTAAAAAATGTCCACAATCTCTAAGTTTACCTAGACCACAGTTAGGGATGGTTTCTAAGTTCAACTGAAACACAGTATGGTATTTTTTATCAGAGTGTAACTATACCGCAGCTAGACACGCTTTCTAGTTTGGCAGTGGCAAGTTTTGACAATGTGGTTATTAGGCACACGTTCTAAAGTGAGCTAGAGCACAGTTATGCTAATATGCACACTTTTTAAGTTTACCTTTAGGGACAGTGAGGTTAGCAGACGCACTCTCAAATTTGAACTGGACTAACATTTACGCTATTTGGTACATTCAACAAATTGAACTAGACCAGAGGTGCGCTAATGACACACTCTTTAAATTCAGACTTTGACACAGTGAGGTTATTAGATGCATTTTCTAAAATGAATGAACTGCACCACAGTTACGCTATTAGGCATACTTCTGGATTCAGCTTTGCAACAGTGAGGTTATTAGACACACTTACTAAGTTGAGCTAGACCACGATTATGCTATTAGGTACACTTTCTAAATTGAACTGCACCACAGTTCAGCTAAATTCAGACTTTGACGCAGTGAGTTTATTAGATGTGTTTTCTAAATTGAACTACACTACAGTTACGCTATTAGGTGTAATCTGTAAATTGAACTACACCACAGTTATGTTATTAGTGCACTTCTAAGGTCAACTTCGACACAATTGGTTATTAGACACACTTTCTAAATTCAACTTAGAAACAATTAGGTTATTTTCGTCACAGCCTGAGCTTGAACTAGACCTAGACCACAGTTACACTACTAGAGCCACTTCTAAGTTCAACTTGGACACTTCTAGATTCAACTTAGACACAATGAGGTTATCAGACACACTTTCTAGGTTGAACTAGACCACAGTTATGCTATTAGGTACACTTCTAAAGTCAATTATGGCACCGGAGGTTAGTAGGGACACTCTAAATTCAATTTAGACGCTCTGATGTTATTAGACACAGTTTCTAAATTCAACTTTGACAGAATGAGGTTAATTGGACACACTTTCTAATTTGAAACTGTCTAAATGGAACTAGACCACAGTTATGCTATTAGGTACACTCTCTAAATTTAACTGAACCACAGTTATGCTATCAGCACACTTTCTTGATTCAACTTAGAGATGGTTGGTTATAAGATACACTTTCTAAATTCAACTTAGACACAATGAAGTTAGACACATTCTCTAAATTGAACTAGACCACAGTTGTGCTGTTTTTAACACTCTCTGAATTGAACTAGACCACAGTTGTGCTTTTGTCACACTTTCTAGATTCAACTTTGACACAATGAGGATATTGTCGACACTTTCAAGCTGAATTAGGCCATAGTTACGCTATTAGGGACACTTCTAAATTCAACTTAGACAAAATATGGTTATTAGACACAATTTCTAGGTTTAACTAGACAACAGTTATGTTATTAGGTACACTTCTAAAGCCAATTATGGCACAGTGAGGTTAATAGACAAACTTTCTAAATCCAACTTAGACAGAATGAGGTTAATTGGACACACTGTCTAATTTGAAAGTGTATAAATTGAAATAGACCACAGATATGCTATTAGGTACACTTTCTAGATACAATTTACAGATGGTTGGTTATTAGATACACTTTCTAAATTCAACTTAAACACAATGAGGTTAGGCACATTCTCTAAATTGAAATAGACCACAGTTGTGCTATTGTCGCACTTTCGAGATTCAACTTTGACACAATGAGGATATTGGAAACACTTTCAAGCTGAATTAGGCCATAGTTATGCTATTAGGGACACTTCTAAATTCAACTTAGACACAATTGGCCCTCATTCCGAGTTAGGACTACACCATGGAGTAAATAGCTCCATGGTTGGCAACCGTGGAGCTATTTACTCCATGGAATACCGGCATGGTGAATGGAGTAATTTCCGGTCCATTCCAAGGTTGGATGGACCGGTAATTCCCCATTCACCATAGCCCTTCCCCATCCCCATTTCTGCCCCCATAGGGCTCAATGGGAATGGGGAAGGAGGTAATTACGGCACCGTAAATTATGGTGCCGTAATTTACTCCAAGGTCACTTTGCGGGTCCCGTAATTTACTCCTGCTAAAAGCAGGAGGTAAAGAGGGACCCGCAAAGGGAACTCGGAATACGGAGGTAAGGGATTACCGCCATCTGTGCCCTTACAGGCGCCGGTAATCCCTTACCTCCAACCTCGGAATGACCCCCAATGAGGTTATTAGACAGACTTTCCATGTTGAACTAGACCACAGTTGCGCTACTAGGGACACTTCTAAATTCAATTATGGCACAGTGAGGTTAATGAGCACACTTTCTAAATTGAGCTAGACCACAGCTACGCTACTAAGGACACGTCTAAATTCAATTATGGCACAGTGAGGTTCATAGGGACACTTTCTAAATTGAGCTAGACCACAGTTACGCTTCTAGGGACACTCTCTAAATTGAACTAGACTACAGTTACGCTACTAGGGACACTTCTAAATTCAATTATGGCACAGTGAGGTTAATAGTCACACTTTCTAAATTGAGGTAGACCACAGTTACGCTAATAGGGACACTCTCCAAATTGAACTAGACCACAGTTACACTACTAGGAACACTGTCTAAATTGAACAAGACCACAGTTATGCTACTAGGGACACTTCAAAATTGAGCTAGACCATAGTTACGCTACTTGGGACACTCTCTAAATTCAATTATAGCACAGTGAGGTTAATAGGGACACTTTCTAAATTGAGCTAGACCACAGTTACGCTTCTAGGGACACTCTCTAAATTGAACTAGACTACAGTTACGCTACTAGGGACACTTCTAAATTCAATTATGGCACAGTGAGGTTAATAGGCACACTTTCAAAATTGAGCTAGACCACAGTTATGCTATTAGGGAGGCTTTCTGAGTTGGTGAGGTTTGTGCATACAATATAGGTATGAGATTCAGCTCACTAATCAGGGGCCCTCAATGTTGTTGGGAATACAGTCTGGTTTGAAGGTAGTTACAACAGTAGGGCTTGTAGGTTTGAGGTGCTGGGTTGTCTGGAATGAAGTAACTGCTTCAGTCCCCGCCCATGCCACACTTACTTTTTGGTGGGTGCTGGCTACCTGCTTCTCCTGTGGATACCTGCAGATACGATCAGGAGCCGTCTCTTTGGAGTCGTCCTTTGCCTCAGGGTCCTTGGCCAATGGGGCTGCCGGGCAGAGGGCTGCCCTGGGAGGGCCAGTTAAGACCAGTGGCGAGAGCCAATGGGAGGGGGTGGGCGGATTGAGGGGGCAGGAAAGTACGGGAAACCATGAAGAGGGAGCAGGGTGGATTGGGGAGGCAGGTGGTCGAGTGGGGGGCTCGGGCCCAACACAAAGGGGCCTTCAATATACAAAAAAATCTCTTACCACCACTCACCGGCTTCCAGGTGGGAAATGGAGCCAGTGGGGGACTATGAGTCGTTAGACTCGGAATGAAGCCCACTATGAGCAATGGGAGGGGTGGGCGGATCGAACCTTTTCCGAAAAATGTTTATTATACATTTTACCTACATATTGGCTGGCCACAACTTGTGCAGGGGAAGCTTGACTTCTTACCCCTTCCAAGTTCCTACCTGTGACTTGAACTCTTTAAGACTTGAACCACTTGCTTGATGGGCAAGGACTGCTCTGGTGAAGTGATAGCCTTAAAATTATAAAGCCGGGTGTATTCTGTGTGTATAACCACCTTTTCTCCCACTTTACTTTGTACAGTTTGCTATTACTGAATTTTGAACTATTTTGTATTGCAAAGTGTTGTGTATTTACTAAGTGCTTAGACACAAAACGAGTGCTTCAAAGTGCTCCAAGACAGGAGGGTAACATGGGGATACAATCATTCATAAGGCCTTGGAAAATTCTGAATGATATACAATAATAATAAGCCTAATAGGCCAGGATGGCATTTCTGCTAATTCAAGAGCGTTGATAGTGGAGAAGGCAGGGAGGGGAACGGTGGGGTACATGAAAAACAAATTGATAATATGGAAGTGTGTGACAAGCAGTGAGGGTAAGAGGCACGTAATAATTCACAGCCATACTAGAGAACATTTCTTGCTAGAATGAACACAGTAGACATTGATATAATGGGGTGACACAAGGGAGGGGAAGGAGAATGGTTAAGTTGGTTCGGAGTTTTATAATGTACCACTAAAACAGTGTTTCAGGAGCACAATGCTGGGGGGTTGGGGAGACAAGGGGCAACAGAGGGGGCAGATGGATAAAGAGTTTACAGGTTTGGTGCGTTCAATTTGTGCAAGTGCACAGACATGAAGTTCAAGGGTTGGGGAAGAGATAAGTGCACCTGGTCCAGGAGGGCCGGGTTAGAGCCGAGGGTTATCTCTTTTGGAACGTGCATAATGCAGTCCGAATTGCGGGGGCCCGGAGGCAGTGCAGGGACTGGTGACTGTGCCTGGGACCTGTACGTTCTGAGGTGATCCAGGAAACCAGTCAGCAAACAGAACAGAAGGAGCCGGTAGGGACTGTAGGTTAGCAGGGGAAAGGTAGAGAGAAAACAGAGGAGAAGCAGAGGGTTTTGAGGCTTTTCTGGAATTTCAGGAGATCTGGCTAAAGACTTAGAGAGGCAGGGATAATGTACCAGAGGGTGGCCCCTACAGAGGATAAGGATCTACCCCCAAGTCTCTGTTTGGAAAAATGTCTCACTCTCAGAGAGATGGAGGAGGACGAGCGCTCGAGAGGGATTGTATTTGTGATTTTTTGCCTCACTGGTGGGTGTGGGTACAGGGCCAAGGGGGGCCGGCCAGAGTGCGAGCGGGAAAACCGATCATGGGTCACAATGAGAACAATCTGTCTTACTGGCATTGAGGCAAAGGTCGTTGGCTGAACACCAGGAATGAATTGCGGACAGACAGTTATGAATGAGCGAGGAGGAAGAAGAGGCTGAGGGTAGCTTGAAGGAGAGCAGAGTGTCATCTGCATAACACCGAAAGTTGGGAGTGAAGGCTGCCATGTAGCTATTGAAGAACCAGGTGGATGGGTTAGAGCCCTGTGGGACCCCGCAAGCAGAGAGTGTGATAGCGGAGAGAAAGGGTCTGAGTTCCACCTGGGGTGGTCGGTCGGAGAGAAAGGAGGTAAGCCACACCAGGGCCTGATGTGATGCCCAGGATATCACGGAGACGATAGACCAGGTGTTGTGATACCGTAGTCGAATGCAGAGGAGAGGTCAAGGAGAATGAGGACAGATGGAGAACAGGTATTCACTGTGTTCAGGAGAGCAGTTTCCGTGCCTCTGTATGCTCTTATCCAGAATGATGATCATGGAGACAACCAACCGATTCAGTGTGGAAAGTAAGCTGAGAGATAGCTATGTTCTCCAGTAGTTTGCACAGGAAGGGAGTGATAGAAATCAGGCAATAGTTTGCCTGGGTATAAGGGACAGCAGATGGTTTTTTTGAGTGGTGGGCACACAAGAGTGTTTGAGAGAGGAGGGGAAAACTCCAGTGGCGAAGGAGAGGTTCCAGAGGTCGGCCAAGGCTGGAGCAAGAGTGTCAATGTTGTCCTTGAAAGTTTTGGAATGACATGGATCCCCCTGTTTGGAGGCTTTTATAGACCGCACTTGCCTACTGACCTCCTCAGGTGTGACAATGGGAAAAGTAGGAAACGGAAGAGTGTGGGATGCAGAAGGGGGGATGGAGGATTTTATGTTACTTGGCATTTATATAGCCCTCTATATATCATTGGTATGATCTAAAAGCGCTGGTAGGCTGAATGCCCTTGAGAACCGCAGTTCTGGTCGGTAGAGGGAGATAGTGTCATAGGGTGCGTAGGTGCACCAGATATGTGTGCAGCTGATGTAATTGCTGGATATTAGCTGCTTCCTAGCATTAGGTGTGGAGCTAGACCACAATTATGCTATTAGGTACACTTTCTAAATTGAACTGCACCACAGTTCCGCTAAATTCAGACTTTGACGCAGTGAGTTTATTAGATGTGTTTTCTAAATTGAACTACACTACAGTTACGCTATTAGGTGTAATCTGTAAATTGAACTACACCACAGTTATGTTATTAGTGCACTTCTAAGGTCAACTTCGACACAATTGGTTATTAGACACACTTTCTAAATTCAACTTAGAAACAATTAGGTTATTTTCGTCACAGCCTCAGCTTGAACTAGACCTAGACCACAGTTACACTACTAGAGCCATTTCTAAGTTCAACTTGGACACTTCTAGATTCAACTTAGACACAATGAGGTTATCAGACACACTTTCTAGGTTGAACTAGACCACAGTTATGCTATTAGGTACACTTCTAAAGTCAATTATGGCACCGGAGGTTAGTAGGGACACTCTAAATTCAATTTAGACGCTCTGATGTTATTAGACACAAATTCAACTTTGACAGAATGAGGTTAATTGGACACACTTTCTAATTTGAAACTGTCTAAATGGAACTAGACCACAGTTATGCTATTAGGTACACTCTCTAAATTTAACTGAACCACAGTTACGCTATCGGCACACTTTCTTGATTCAACTTAGAGATGGTTGGTTATAAGATACACTTTCTAAATTCAATTTAGACACAATGAAGTTAGACACATTCTCTAAATTGAACTAGACCACGGTTGTGCTGTTTTGTACACTCTCTGAATTGAACTAGACCACAGTTGTGCTTTTGTCACACTTTCTAGATTCAACTTTGACACAATGAGGATATTGTCGACACTTTCAAGCTGAATTAGGCCATAGTTACGCTATTAGGGACACTTCTAAATTCAAATTAGACAAAATATGGTTATTAGACACAATTTCTAGGTTTAACTAGACAACAGTTATGTTATTAGGTACACTTCTAAAGCCAATTATGGCACAGTGAGGTTAATAGACAAACTTTCTAAATCCAACTTAGACAGAATGAGGTTAATTGGACACACTGTCTAATTTGAAAGTGTCTAAATTGAAATAGACCACAGATATGCTATTAGGTACACTTTCTAGATACAATTTACAGATGGTTGGTTATTAGATACACTTTCTAAATTCAACTTAAACACAAATGAGGTTAGGCACATTCTCTAAAATTGAAATAGACCACAGTTGTGCTATTGTCGCACTTTCGAGATTCAACTTTGACACAATGAGGATATTGGAAACACTTTCAAGCTGAATTAGGCCATAGTTATGCTATTAGGGACACTTCTAAATTCAACTTAGACACAATTGGCCTCATTCCGAGTTAGGACTACACCATGGAGTAAATAGCTCCATGGTTGGCAACCGTGGAGCTATTTACTCCATGGAATACCGGCATGGTGAATGGAGTAATTTCCGGTCCATTCCAAGGTTGGATGGACCGGTAATTCCCCATTCACCATAGCCCTTCCCCATCCCCATTTCTGCCCCATAGGCTCAATGGGAATGGGAAGGAGGTAATTACGGCACCGTAAATTATGGTGCCGTAATTTACTCCAAGGTCACTTTGCGGGTCCCGTAATTTACTCCTGCTAAAAGCAGGAGGTAAAGAGGGACCCGCAAAGGGAACTCGGAATACGGAGGTAAGGGATTACCGCCATCTGTGCCCTTACAGGCGCCGGTAATCCCTTACCTCCAACCTCGGAATGACCCCCAATGAGGTTATTAGACAGACTTTCCATGTTGAACTAGACCACAGTTGCGCTACTAGGGACACTTCTAAATTCAATTATGGCACAGTGAGGTTAATGAGCACACTTTCTAAATTGAGCTAGACCACAGCTACGCTACTAAGGACACGTCTAAATTCAATTATGGCACAGTGAGGTTCATAGGGACACTTTCTAAATTGAGCTAGACCACAGTTACGCTTCTAGGGACACTCTCTAAATTGAACTAGACTACAGTTACGCTACTAGGGACACTTCTAAATTCAATTATGGCACAGTGAGGTTAATAGTCACACTTTCTAAATTGAGGTAGACCACAGTTACGCTAATAGGGACACTCTCAAATTGAACTAGACCACAGTTACACTACTAGGAACACTGTCTAAATTGAACAAGACCACAGTTATGCTACTAGGACACTTCAAAATTGAGCTAGACCATAGTTACGCTACTTGGGACACTCTCTAAATTCAATTATAGCACAGTGAGGTTAATAGGGACACTTTCTAAATTGAGCTAGACCACAGTTACGCTTCTAGGGACACTCTCTAAATTGAACTAGACTACAGTTACGCTACTAGGGACACTTCTAAATTCAATTATGGCACAGTGAGGTTAATAGGCACACTTTCAAAATTGAGCTAGACCACAGTTATGCTATTAGGGAGGCTTTCTGAGTTGGTGAGGTTTGTGCATACAATATAGGTATGAGATTCAGCTCACTAATCAGGTCCCCCTAAGTTGGTTTGCCGGAATACTAGTCTGGTTGTCCGAAGGTTAGAGACAGTGGGGACTTGGCTAGTCTTGACTTATGGCTGGTGGTTGTCTAGTGGTAGATGGGATTAGCCGTGTTGATCGGCGTTAGCTGGCGATGCGTGTCCTTCACCCGCACGGCATAGCCACGCAACTTGGTGTGGGGGCGGGCTACCTGCTTCTCGTTGGTGCCTTGATACCTCGCAGATACGATCAGGCAGCCGTTCTTCTTTGGAGTCGTCCTGTTTTGCCTCGTGGTCCTTTGAGGTGCTGGGTTGTCTGGAATGAAGTAACTGCTTCAGTCCCGCCCATGCCACACTTACTTTTTGGTGGGTGCTGGCTACCTGCTTCTCCTGTGGATACCTGCAGATACGATCAGGAGCCGTCTCTTTGGAGTCGTCCTTTGCCTCAGGGTCCTTGGCCGATGGGGCTGCCGGGCAGAGGGCTGCCCTGGGAGGGCCAGTTAAGACCAGTGGCGAGAGCCAATGGGAGGGGTGGGACGGATTGAGGGGCAGGAAAGTACGGGAAACCATGAAGAGGGAGCGGGTGGGTTGGGAGGCAGGTGGTCGAGTGGGGGCTCGGGCCCAACACAAAGGGGCCTACAATTACAAAAAAATCTCTTACCACCACTCACCGGCTTCCAGGTGGGAAATGGAGCCAGTGGGGGACTATGAGTCGTTAGACTCGGAACGAAGCCCACTATGAGCAATGGGAGGGGTGGGCGGATCAAACCTTTTCCGAAAAATGTTTATTATACATTTTACCTACATATTGGCTGGCCACAACTTGTGCAGGGGAAGCTTGACTTCTTACCCCTTCCAAGTTCCTACCTGTGACTTGAACTCTTTAAGACTTGAACCACTTGCTTGATGGGCAAGGACTGCTCTGGTGAAGTGATAGCCTTAAAATTATAAAGCCGGGTGTATTCTGTGTGTATAACCACCTTTTCTCCCACTTTACTTTGTACAGTTTGCTATTACTGAATTTTGAACTATTTTGTATTGCAAAGTGTTGTGTATTTACTAAGTGCTTAGACACAAAACGAGTGCTTCAAAGTGCTCCAAGACAGGAGGGTAACATGGGATACAATCATTCATAAGGCCTTGGAAAATTCTGAATGATATACAATAATAATAAGCCTAATAGGCCAGGATGGCATTTCTGCTAATTCAAGAGCGTTGATAGTGGAGAAGGCAGGGAGGGGAACGGTGGGGTACATGAAAACAAATTGATAAATATGGAAGTGTGTGACAAGCAGTGAGGGTAAGAGGCACGTAATAATTCACAGCCATACTAGAGAACATTTCTTGCTAGAAAGAACACAGTAGACATTGATATAATGGGGTGACACAAGGGAGGGGAAGGAGAATGGTTAAGTTGGTTCGGAGTTTTATAATGTACCACTAAAACAGTGTTTCAGGAGCACAATGCTGGGGTTGGGGAGACAGGGGCAACAGAGGGGCAGATGGATAAAGAGTTACAGGTTTGGTGCGTTCAATTTGTGCAAGTGCACAGACATGAAGTTCAAGGGTTGGGAAGAGATAAGTGCACCTGGTCCAGGAGGGCCGGGTTAGAGCCGAGGGTTATCTCTTTGGAACGTGCATAATGCAGTCCGAATTGCGGGGGCCCGGAGGCAGTGCAGGGACTGGTGACTGTGCCTGGGACCTGTACGTTCTGAGGTGAATCCAGGAAACCAGTCAGCAAACAGAACAGAAGGAGCCGGTAGGGACTGTAGGTTAGCAGGGGAAAGGTAGAGAGAAAACAGAGGAGAAGCAGAGGGTTTTGAGGCTTTTCTGGAATTTCAGGAGATCTGGCTAAAGACTTAGAGAGGCAGGGATAATGTACCAGAGGGTGGCCCTACAGAGGATAAGGATCTACCCCAAGTCTCTGTTTGGAAAAATGTCTCACTCTCAGAGAGATGGAGGAGGACGAGCGCTCGAGAGGGATTGTATTTGTGATTTTTTGCCTCACTGGTGGGTGTGGGTACAGGCCAAGGGGGGCCGGCCAGAGTGCGAGCGGGAAAACCGATCATGGGTCACAATGAGAACAATCTGTCTTACTGGCATTGAGGCAAAGGTCGTTGGCTGAACACCAGGAATGAATTGCGGACAGACAGTTATGAATGAGCGAGGAGGAAGAAGAGGCTGAGGGTAGCTTGAAGGAGAGCAGAGTGTCATCTGCATAACACCGAAAGTTGGGAGTGAAGGCTGCCATGTAGCTATTGAAGAACCAGGTGGATGGGTTAGAGCCCTGTGGGACCCCGCAAGCAGAGAGTGTGATAGCGGAGAGAAAGGGTCTGAGTTCCACCTGGGGTGGTCGGTCGGAGAGAAAGGAGGTAAGCCACACCAGGGCCTGATGTGATGCCCAGGATATCACGGAGACGATAGACCAGGTGTTGTGATACCGTAGTCGAATGCAGAGGAGAGGTCAAGGAGAATGAGGACAGATGGAGAACAGGTATTCACTGTGTTCAGGAGAGCAGTTTCCGTGCCTCTGTATGCTCTTATCCAGAATGATGATCATGGAGACAACCAACCGATTCAGTGTGGAAAGTAAGCTGAGAGATAGCTATGTTCTCCAGTAGTTGCACAGGAAGGGAGTGATAGAAATCAGGCAATAGTTTGCCTGGGTATAAGGGACAGCAGATGGTTTTTTTGAGTGGTGGGCACACAAGAGTGTTTGAGAGAGGAGGGGAAAACTCCAGTGGCGAAGGAGAGGTTCCAGAGGTCGGCCAAGGCTGGAGCAAGAGTGTCAATGTTGTCCTTGAAAGTTTTGGAATGACATGGATCCCCTGTTTGGAGGCTTTTATAGACCGCACTTGCCTACTGACCTCCTCAGGTGTGACAATGGGAAAAGTAGGAAACGGAAGAGTGTGGGATGCAGAAGGGGCATGGAGGATTTTATGTTACTTGGCATTTATATAGCCCTCTATATATCATTGGTATGATCTAAAAGCGCTGGTAGGCTGAATGCCCTTGAGAACCGCAGTTCTGGTCGGTAGAGGGAGATAGTGTCATAGGGTGCGTAGGTGCACCAGATATGTGTGCAGCTGATGTAATTGCTGGATATTAGCTGCTTCCTAGCATTAGGTGTGGTGCTGAAGTAATCAGTTAGATGTGTGCAGTCTGGCGCTTATGTGAGCAACTATGCCGGAATGTCATCAGTTATCTGCATTTTATTAGGGTAATGAGGTGTTCATGGGGTAGTATTCGTTGTGAACAGCTAGGCCAAATTTGTCAGGGGTATAGCTGTGCTCTAGTTTTGTGATGGTGTATAGTAGAGAGTAAGCATAGTGATGAGATATGATGGTTATCTTTAAAGCACCTGAGACCAGAAACGTGAACAGGATGGTAGGGAACACAGCAACACATGGACACACAGTAACAGCAGGCTGGGCTTATAGCGACAGGAGGGGGGCATAAAGATGTATAGCAAGAGCATTGGGAACAGGAAAGCAGGGTAAACAGTGACACACGTGTGGGGCATTCTAACATTTACATTTGCATTTCTATCTAGATGCGATTCAGGCCAATGTTCACAACTCCACACAAGTGTGGGACATGCCAACACTTGCATTTCTATCTAGATGCGACCTAGATCAACGTTTGCAACTTCATCCATGTGAGGCACATGCTTGCATCCACAAGTCCGTCCAAGTGTGGGACATGCTGACACATGCATTTCTATCTAGATGCGACTCAGGCTTATGTCCACAATTTCATCTAGGTGTGGCACATGACACCATTCAAAATTCCATCCAAGTGTGGGACATGCCAACACTCACAATTCTGTCCAGGTGTGGGACATGCTGGGACATGCTAACATTCACTTTTCTATCCAGATGTAACTTAGGGTAATGCTCATGATTTCATCAAAGTGTGGGACATGCTAACATGTATAATGCCATACAAGTGTGGGACATGTTAACATTCACAATTCCATCTAGGTGTGGGACATGCTAACCATCATATTCTATCCAGATGCGACGCAAGCTACTGGTCATGAATCCATCTAAGTGTGGGACATGCTGACAATTGTATTCTATCTAGATGCGACTTGTGAGGTACATGCTACCATTCACAATTCCATCTTGGTGTGGCACATGCCAACATTCACAATTCTATCCAAGTGTGGCACATGCTACCATTCACAGTTCCATGTAGGTACTGGGACATGCTAACATTCACAATTCTGTCTGGGTCTTGGGCAGGCCGAAGTTCACAACTCTAACCAGGTGTGGCATTGGGAGCCATGAGAAAGGGAAGCGGAGATGGAGAGGGGGAACAGGGATTGCAGGCAGAACCAGGGGGGCAAAACCACAGACCATATTGCCCAAAACAAAGGCCCTGGAGCCTCTTTAGTAGCCCCAAACTCACCTTCGTCTCCAGATCGAATGCAGCGAGCAGACTCGATGGTAGCCTGGTAAGGCACAACATAGCAGACTATTGGGGTCGGGGGGAAACGGGAGGAGGGAGGAAGGGAAGCAGAGAGGGAGAGGGGAACGGGACTGCAGGCAGGGCCAGGCGGCCCAAACCACAAAACAAATTGCCCAAAATAAAGGCCTTGGAGCCTCTTTAGTAGGCCCAAACTCACATGTGCCTCCAGATTGAATGCAGGGAGCGGGCTCGATGGTAGCCTGGGAAGGCACAATTTAGCAGCCTTTCAGGGCCGGGAGGCGGGCTGGGAGGCGGGAGGAGGGAGGAAGCGAAACGGAGAGGAAGAGTGGAATGGGGACTGCAGGCAGGGCCAGAGGACCCAACACACGGACCAAATTGCCCAAAACAAAGGCCCTGGAGCCTCTTTAGTAGGCCCAAATTAGCTGCACCTCCAGATCAAATGCAGAGAGCAGGGAGCGGGCTCAATGGTAGCCTGGGAAGGCACAATTTAGCAGCCTATCAGGGGTGGGCTTGGAGGCGGGAGGAGGGAGGAAGGGAAGGGAAGTGGCGAGGAAGAGGGGAACAGGGACTGCAGGCAGAGCCAGGGGCCCCAAACCACAGACAAAATTGCCCAAAACAAAGGCCGTGGAGCCTCTTAAGTAGGGCCAAACTCACCTGCGCCTCCAGATTGAATGCCTGTTGGTGCATGGACGGGTGAAGGAGTGAGAGAGGAAAGGATGTCCAGGTTTCTTTTGGTGAAATGTGCTGCCAATGGTGAGCAAAGATCTTTGGTGGATGCAGTGGCTGATGAGGCTGCTGAAGGGTTGGCCCATTCCTTGCAGGCTTTGAAAAGTTAGGCTGTGTTAGATGCTGCATAGATGCGGGCTTGAATATAGACTCTTCTTGGACCAGATGCAGAGTCTATATTGCTTTTGAAGGAGACAAACCAGTTTGTCAGAGGTTGTACCTGAGGCTACCCATTTCCATTCTGATGCTCTACACTTGCGTTTTAGGGCAGCCAGATCAGAGTCGTACCAGGAGCTGTACTTTTTGGGAGGCTTCATTCGCATCCTAATGACAGAGCAAGGATGTCAAGAGTGTTGGAAATGGAGAGATGTAAGTTAGAGAGGGCTGTGTCCTGGTGGCAGTCAGCTGCAACAGTAGGAAGCAGAGAGTAGGCAGAAGCAAAGGCAGCCACTGTCACTCTTTTTATGGGTCGGGTGGCCTTTAAAAGGGGAGGCTGTTTGGGCTGTACCAATGCCACAGGAGACGATGGCTCAAGGTGAGAAAAGTGATCGGTCCAGGAGAGTGATGTAGTGAGAGGGGTCGAATGAGGTATGTTAGTGGAGATGAGCACATCCAAAAAGTGTGGCATGCAGTGTGAGTTGGTGCAGAAGTTATAATCTATAGAGAGAGAGGGAGAAGAGTCACAAAGTTTGCTGAAAAAATCTTAATAATCCAGGGAGTCCAAATGGATGTTTAGATCCCCGAGCAGGAGGAGTTGTCAGGAGGTGGAAAGAGGTGGCCAGGTCAGCCCATGCAGAGACGAAGAGGGTGGACTGGCCTGGCAGCCTGTAGAAGGTGGCCAATGTAAGAGAGGAGATTGGAGAGAGGGCGAGAGCCCTCACAACAGACATTCAAAAGGAAGAGTAGGTCTGAGTGGGAATGATGGAGACAGGGATCCACTCTGGATAGATCAGGGCTACTCCACCTTCTTGTCTGTTAGTCCTGGGCACAGAGAGGATTTTGTAGCCTTCAAGGAAAAGTATGTCAAAACTTGTGACAGAGCTGTCCTTAAACCAAGTCTCAGTGAGTGCAAGAACATCAAGGTCCAAGAGTTCAAGGAGATGGCAGATGTCAGGAGTGCTTGACAGCAGAGTGAGTGTTAAGTGTGGCAACATGGAGCAGATTGCCACTTTTGAGAGACTTGGGGGGCGAGGGGAGTACATGGGAAAGTGGAGTGCCTGAGAGATGGAAATACTTGGAACCGCTTGTGGAAGTGGGAGCAGAAGGAGGCAAGGGTGCCCTTGAAGAGGAGGGTGACCAGTTCATAAGGTGTGGGAGTATGCTATTAAAAAGGAGGTTGGGTTGAGGACCCTTTACCAGAACAGTACCATTTAGATAGACATTAATGATGATCGTGGAGGAGGCGGCAAGAAGGACCTCCCAGCGGGTGCCACCATTGAAGTTGTGATGAGGAGTGGGGAGAGAGCAGGGCAACCAAATGAAAGGTCCATAGGCCGGGTGAAGGGATGACAAAGAGGATACCGGTAAGACTTTCTCTGAGGAAGCACTGACATAGGCGTCGATGATGGGTAGGCCTTGGTTGAAGGCCAGGGTGTCCTTTTTGATTTTCTTCCTGCCAGATTTAGTGAGAAGTGAAGGATAGGAGATGGAGAAGCAGTTTGAGAAGATAGGGGAGATAAGTGCCATAAGGGGCACACTGTGGTACACTTAACACGTGGGGAACCTGGGGATGCCACAGGGATGGAGCAGGCATGCTAGGACACAGAGCGATGGGAAGAGGACAATTGGAATGCAGAGAGTTGGGGGGGTAAGACAACTCGAACAAGGGGCAAGTGAGTGCCAGGCAACGTAATATGAGCACACCATTAAAAGTGATTTTAGGCTAGAGCAGAAAACAATGTTGGATGTGCACACAGCTCAGTTCAATTTTTAGAAATGGAGGCAGAGCACAGTGAAATGCAGATGGGCAAAAACACCTAATTACGTTTTTAGATATGGATGCACAGCACAGTGAAATGCAGGAGGCGGTGTAGTGCGGCAGAAACAATAGATAGCAGATAACTTGGAAGTGAGGTACACAAGAATGCGTAGAAAGGTTGCAAGAGAAGGCAAAAAGGTGAACGCGAAAAGTAGACAGTTGAAAGTCCGGCCATCACTCACGTGAAGGGCAAACAGGGAGATGTGTAGAGGATCGTATTCAAGGCAGCCAGCATTAGGATATGACGAGGGGCAGGACCCACCACGGCACGGCCATGTCGGAATGGGGCCAAACAGGGAGCCTTACTCTGGGCCTTCGTCAGAGGCTGGCTAAAGCCTTCCGGTGGCCTGATTGGCTACTTGTAGATTGTGTAGGCCAATAAAAGTAGTAGCTGAGAAAGCAGGCACAGGACTGAGTGGGAATGGTGGTGTCGGCCAAGTTGGAGGTGTGTGGCCTCGTGGCAATGCAAAGGGCTCTCCAGGCACCAGAACACAAAGCAAACATGCCGCCAATGATTCAGGTGACCATGGAATCTGATTGATGCATATCCATTTCACTGAAAAAATAAATTGGGTTTGAGTATTAATTAAGGTACTACAGCTGCAAATTGCCTTGCACATTCTATGCATGTGGCACATACGAGGACGGAAGGACAATATTCCCCTAAAAAGCAGGGCCCTTACATGCCAGGACAATGCCACACCCTAAATCAAGTCCATCCACACCGAATGTGCATTCAAAAGATGGGTCTTGCAAAGAAGTCAGCTCATTTTTGGCCTGAATAGTCCCGTCACATGGTGTCCTCGAATTCTCTTGAGAGGAAGAGGAGGAGGAACAGGAAATAACCTCCCAGGAAGAAAAATCCAATATTCACAAAGGGGTTTCTGCCCTGTCCAAAAAGGCGAGCTTGGAAGAGCAGGCATTCCAGAGCAAAGATTTTTTTTTAAAAAACGTTCTCGGCCCATATGTTACAGCTGAAAAGCAAAACATGGATGAGAGGATGACTGCAAGGAATAGGAAGATGGTGAGTAAGATACTCCCCTGTTGGAGATCTCGTAGATCACCATGAATACCGGATGGATTCTCAACAAGACACAGCAGCCCCACTCACAAATAATCCAAATGATCATTTTGCCCCTGCTAAAGAGGACAGCTGCAAGATTTGGAATGAAAACGCAAGAGAGCAATGAGGATAGTTAGCGAAGTTGAAGAGTATTGCTGCATTTCTTTGGTGCACTAAAACATATTACACCCTCCCTCCTAAAACAAGCCCCCACAGATGTGGTTAATATTACGATTGAAAAAAATAGCAGACCCCCTCAGACCCATTATATTTTTGAGACCATCCTACCTGTGATGTGCTGGTTGTGACAACTACCAGGGAACATGCTTTGGCTCCCCTCTACACTTCTGCTCATCGACCAGAATAAAACAGTAAGAAAATCTATGCAATGTGCAGATAAATTGCAAGAAAGGGTCCTTGCATCGTGATAGTAGCAGAAGCCATGGCCTTAATTGCTAGCTACAATGGCGCATAATGGGACAACCTCACTGCTCTCATAAAGGATCATCCAGCTGCCTTGCGGATATAGCTACATGGGATAGCAATCTGCAAAGAACAACGATGGTGCAGAAACAGTAGTGGCAGTGCTCGAGACATGGCTTGCTCTGGGGAACGAGGTTCAAACCCGAGACTCGGGCGACTCATTGACAAATTCATGCAATAGATCATTTGTCATAAACCTTTGCAAAGGTGTAGCTCTACTGACATTAGATTGATTCATTGAAAGTTGTTTTTCTTGTTAAAAAGGGTGAGCGAGTTGATGGCTCTGTGCAGAGGAATCTTTCACAACCCTTCATCAGAATAAAGTTGGCCTTTGAACACATCCATCTTTTTTGCAGAAGGTTGTGACAGATTTTCTTATCAACCAAGACTTTTCATGACCAGTATTTTTCCTGATGGTCCTCCATAACTTCAGAGTTTAGGAGAGTC
This sequence comes from Ambystoma mexicanum, assembly GCA_002915635.3. Taxonomy (NCBI): domain Eukaryota; kingdom Metazoa; phylum Chordata; class Amphibia; order Caudata; family Ambystomatidae; genus Ambystoma; species Ambystoma mexicanum. The sequence continues at coordinate 31,623 of PGSH02006500.1, forward strand.
CTTACATTCTGTATTGACAGAACAAAGGAATATGGAGAGTCTTCAAGTGTTTTTGGCATGTTCGTAATTCTCTGAAGTGCGGAGGCCTCTAAAGCCACCATTTCCAGGGGATAGTTGCCTGTATCTTAGGGGGTACTCTGTTCAGGGCCTCCCACCACCAGAGGGACTTCACCCATGCCCAGCAAGGGCCACGTAGATGGGCTTGACTGTTTGCCTTCTGCAAACAATAATGCCTGTACTGGATTTCTAGGGTTGACTCTGTTTCAGCAGGCAGTTCTCAAAAACCTATTTAAATAATAAGGAATTAGGAACAACTTTGCAATAATCCTGTTCCAGTGCTTGGTAATCCTGTGCATAGGTTTGGAGGAACTGGGATGGGGTGTCAGAGTAGGAAAGTTACTCACCACAGTGATTAACTTGCTAATAGTCCAGAGTGCCCTTTCTTCCATATACCTGCCAGCCTTCTCTTAAAATGATCCTTAGTTGTTAGTCGATCAGCCACCTTGGTGATCGTAAAAGGACTGAAGGATGAGGCACAGAAAGGAGGGACTAAGACCACACATGCTATGACCTTAGTGTACAAATACACGTTTGTGGTTCTACAAAAAAGCGCCACGGTCTCGTCCCATAGGGTGAAATATTCCAGAAGTGTGGAAGAAAGGTGACTCTCATATAGAGTATGTTAGTCATTACAGTGACACCTCTCACTTTTTCTTCCAAAGCAGGAATACTCTACTTTTAACTGGGGTTGGCCAGAACTTCTCAGTAGCCTTACCTTATATTAATTACTGCAATTCTCAGAGGAGCTGGGATTCTTTTAATGGTGCAATACAAGCACCTGGAAGCCGGTGAGTGGTGGTAAGAGCTTTTTTTGTATATTTTAGGCCCCTTTGTGTTGGCCCCGAGCCCCCAATGACCGCCTGCCTCCCCAGCACACCCCACTCCTTCTTTCTGGTTTCCTGTGCTTTCCCGCCCCCTCGATCTGCCCACCGCCTACCATTGGTCATAGTGGGGTCTGATCCGAGTCTAACGACTCGTAATCCCCTACTGGCTTCATTACCCACCTGGAAGCTGGTCAGTGGTGGTAAGAGCTTTTCTTGTATAGTTTAAGCCCCTTTGTGTTGGCCCCAAGCCCCCCACTCGACCGCCTGCCTCTCCAACCCACCCCTCTCCCTCTTCCTGCTTTCCCGTACTTTCCTGCCCCCTCGAAGCTGCCCCCACAGGTTTAGCTGCGTACAACATAGGCATTGTCACTTTACACCGATTACCACTCCTTCCAGTAGAACACCAAAACAAATTAGACTATTACAAACTTTCCACAGAAGCTGCAATGGAACTACGCAGAGTTTTCAACAAATGAACATGCTGCTAATAGATGAGGTAAGCATGGTCCCCAACCTAATGTTTATGATTACAATAGGTCCTCAAAACAGACTACCAACAGCTCTTTGGAGGAAACACATTATTGTTTTTGGAGATCTTCTTCAATTGACACCATTGAAAGCTGAACCTGTTTTTAAAACCTTAGAGCACAAACTGTGCCGTAAAACTCTTGGCAGCATAGGAAATGTCAACCTTTGGCAACATTTCCAATACAGAGAATTAACAGAAAACATGCGCCAGTCTGCAGATCTCACATACGCCAACATTTTTAAAAGTATTAGAGTTGGTATACTATCTCAGGAAGCACAAGCAATATTAAAATCCAGGCACATCCATGTACTCTATGGCCATAACTCATGTGCTACTGATGTCATGGAACAATTAGCACACAAAAATGTCAATTGTATGTCCTTGATGCCAACTCTTGCAAGCTGTTCAAAATTCAATGAAACAATGTTGAAAAAAGAAATGCAACCAATAATTGAAATTTTCTCCACAAACAAACTAGACATACATGGTATGACACCACCCATGTGTGAACAAGCCACAACAAGACTAAATACCCTAGAAAACTCTATCTCCAAAACAGCTAGTTTGGAGAAAATATTAAAATTATCTTGAAACTGTAGAGTAATGCTTAAACGTAACCTTGACGTGGAGCAAGGACTAGTTAATGGAGCACATAGTACAGTTGTTGGCTTTCAAACATACCCACGCGACAACAACATTCAATTTGTCAATATTCTTTTTGACAAACTATCAGAAGTTAAAAGGATAGGACCTCAACAGCCCGCTTCCTTCTCTTCAAAGACATGTATGTACGCAGAGAACAATTTTCACTAACTCTAGCATACACAGTTACCATTCACAAATCACAAGGTCTTACCCTAGATAAAGCATTCATAGATATTGGTAGCACAGTCATTAAAGAAGGCATGAGGTATGTAGCACTATCACGCTTATGTACACTTGCCAGGCTATTTCTAATAAACTTTAATGCAAGTAAGCTAAATGCAGATATTCCTTGCATTCTAGAATACATCAGGCTGCGTTCACTCCACACCCCCATCTAAAAACCTATCCTGTTCCACAAAAAGCAAAACGTTGTAAAAGAAAACTACTTCAAACTGAAACGATACAGGATATCACTACAATTCCACCAAAGAAAAAAAAAAGAAAAAAAAAGAAACTAATACTTCATCAAGTACCACAATGAAAGAAGAATCTACTGCTCAAAGTAACTCAACTACTTCTTCAAAGAGGCAACACACACTCCGAACAAATGACTTTGACACAGAACTGTTAGGTCCATTCAAATTTTCAAATGTAACTGCTGTAAATTGATATGCAAATGTAGCAATACAAGTTATATTCCAATTGCCACCAAATATTGAGAACATTTAATTACACAGTACAGACCAATTGTGTTTGCAAATGTAAGTCCTTCATAGAAATGCAACCAGCAATCCTGACAACACTTACAGTGTTCATGGAATAAGACAAGAATTGGACTACTGTGCTGGAATTGTCAAATTCACTATAAACTCACAAGAAGATCCACAAGAATGTCTAATGTACTTACTACAAGTACTGGAAAACAAAAACATACCTATAAATTAAATCTTTCAGATTTCATACATGTGGAAACATACATGCATTCTCTGCAACCATGTGGCACAAGAAGAAGTCCCTAGTGAATGTTTTGTGTATGTATCCATACCCAAATGTGAATCCATTTCATTTCAGCAAATTGTAAAAAATGCAATGCATTGCAGATTATGTACTACCTGCAATTCAGATAATCGCTCCACCTTACAAATACAGACACATAGTAAATACGTAATAGTAATGCTTTTACGTTACAGTGCAGATGGTACCAAAAACAACTGTGAGATGACTGGATTCATACCTGGTCAAGTATCACTGGGTAAGAAAACCTTCACAACAATAGGTATAATCTACCACACAGGAGCCACAACCAATGCAGGTCAGTACACTGCATATATAAAAAAATAATTGTGGATGTTTCGAATGTAATGATAGTACCATTACTCTAAAGCAGAGATTGCAAGTAAATCTTGTAAACACTTACTTAATATTCTTAAAAATAACATTTAATATGTAATCTGTATATGAACATAAGCAAAACTTCAAATACCACTAAAATCAAACAAGCAATGCACAGTTAGAATATGCCAACAGGTATCTAGCTGCCTCAAAACATCTGCAAAAACCCAACAGATAGATTAATAGCATAAAACTAGAAATAAACAATTAGAATACGCCAACAGGTATCTAATTGCCCAAAAAATCTGCAACAAGCCAAAAATGGAAGATTAGAAAGAAACAAGAAATAAACAGTAAAACAATGAAAGAAATATATTGTACCACAACATGGAAGGTTTTTTCTTTAATCCAACATGGATTTTTTTTTCCCACAAACCCAATGATTTAGAAAACAAACACAGAAACCGAGCAAATTGTGCAGTACACTGGTTTGAACTGTAGTACTTGTAAAGTACTAAATATGAGGGTAAAACAAATACAGAAAAGTCTATCATGCAATGCAATAACTCATTATAAACTACCTGATCTAACATGATCTTTTCTTTTATCAAAGAGATTGAAAAAGTTTGTATGGTCCAGTTACCCATGTCATGAAAAAACTGCATCCAACAACAAAAAACTCAACCAGTATGTATACAATACATAAACTAGATCTAAGCTTCTGTTGGAGCAATGAGGAAAATAAATAGGAGGACAACACACAAAGGGCCAAAGGAGGTCTCAGGAGGGTGATGGAGTATGGTATGATATGATATGGCATTTGTAGCGCATCTATACACAAGTGTTTCAAGGGGTGACGCGACAAGGGAGGGGGGACAGAGGGAAGAAAAAGACAGCAATCATACTAGGCCGAGTATAATTCAGATTGCGCAAGTGCAGGTGAAGGGGAACAGGAAAAGTGCGGAGTGGGAGGTGGGAAGGGGACAGTGCAGGTCATGAGGTAATAGAATAAATAATAATAAGAAGTAGGGCCAGCTGGTGGCAAGTGCAGGGGTAAGTGCAGACATCAGGAGGTGTCAAGTGCTGGTGGGGGACTGTAGGGATACAGAAAACAGTCCCCACTTGCGGGGGTTGCCAGGGAGGCAGTACAGGTGTGTAACTAGAGGGGGAAGGGAACTGGGCCTGAAATCAGCGGGCGGCCAGGTAGAATTAAAGGTTGCGAAAATGTACCTTAGAATTGTGATTGCTGGGATTTTGGCAATAAGGAGCCAAAGGAGTTTATCCCTGGGGTAAAGCAGGCTGATTCGGTCCCTCATCTGGGCTAAAGCAATATGTTTCTTTTTATAAGTGATATGGTTTAATTAAACCCTTTCTCAATATAAAAATATACGACCCATAAATACTTTAAAAAGATACAATAGCAAAAGATATTTTCTACTAAAATTCACATTCAATTAATCTGAAAAAAACATGCGTTCTATACAATTGATCATGTTTGAAATGTTCCTTCGAATACATTCTTAGTAATGCAATCTCAGTGAGATATAATATATGTTTTAAGCCAAATAAAGAGGAAATATCATTGGTAATTGTGAGGCTAATAAAATTACTCCAGTGATTCAATTAGACAAACCAATGCCCATCATAACGGTAATGGGCAATGATCAAACTTAAATATACGCTCCTATCCAGCAGCTGTTTCTTCGACTATCATAGATAATGCACACTTCCAACCCGTAGAAGCAGCATGAGTGAGATCCCGTGAGAGAGACTAAAAAGAGATTTCCATAATGAATCCTATAGACCGAATACCTCAAAACGGCCCTGCTATAACATTTACTTTTATCTAGTATTCCCTTAAATTGGGGCATTTAAGAGGTGCTCAGGGTTTCCCAACTTCAGTTTACAGAGTCTGCACCTTCTGTCGTCATGTAAAATGTTTTGCTTGGCCCCAATGACCATCAAGGAAGGCAGTGCATTAAAGCGCATTTCCATGGCAAAATGTGACACGATAAGGAAATGGCAATACATAGGGAAAACCTTGCTCAGCATACTGTTTTAACGTTTGTTTTCACAGATCGAGTATCTATATGAGATATGCTATGGCAATCATAGGCTTTCTTGAGCAGGAGTTTTTTTTTACTAAGGTAAAATTCGCAGCAAAATCCATGGTCATCCCTATCTTTTCATGAAAGTCATAGCAAGCTGTCCTCCATTCTTTCATTGTTAGTGAGTCAATGCCAAGTCTATACCAAGCATAGTGTGTGGCATTTGCATCTGTTAATTATCTTAAAGAGGAGAATAAGGAGAATACTACTCTTAATTGTAAATGGTGTGGTAAGGGAGACCAGCCCCAGCTCTAAACGTGTTGCCTCTATTGGGGTCCCCTGTGGTGACCGCAGGGCACGTCTCCATATTTTACTCTCTAACACCTTCAGCCACTGTAGTTCTTTAACCGTATGCATCTCCAGGCCATACAATATGCTTGGTATAAGCCTACGTAGTCATAGCGAGCTTACTGATCACCCCAAATATACACATTGCTCTTGAGGAAATGTCATTTTTCAGGATTACGTAAGAGCTTGTGGCATTGATTAGTTCACCTAAGTATACATAAGTTCCTACTTTATCTATGGCACCCCATCTATTTTCCACATAAATATTATAGCTAGCCACGTATTCCCAATCTCCAGGATTTTTGTTTTAATCTGGCTCAGTGCTAACCCATATTCTAGGGAATATAGATACAGTGCCGTTAGTGCCCTTTGGAGTCCAATTGGTGTTCTATTCAGTAGAATCTATCATATGCATTCATTAGCCAGCCTATGCATCTGGTGCCTATTTTCTGTGGAAATAAACTGCATGCATCTAGCCTGTCACTTAAATTGACCACATACAAGTTAAGAAACATAGCGCAAGGAAGCAACTTTGCTTTAGGCCATTTCCTTGGCTACATGTAATCAGTTATGCACCCTGCCATATTCGTACGTACTGACGCTGCTGTATTCGTGTAAAATAGGTCTAACAGGTATAGCAGGTCAGAGCAATATTGATAGTGGTGCAGAAAGTTGTAAGACTCACTTATCTCCGAAAGATGTCAAATGGCCACCTTTTCAATCATCTCCCAGAAAAATGAGAGTTGTCAAATGAACAGCATTTTTCAGGTATTTCTGGATCATCATTCATCTAATGCATACACAACAATCTAACACATCTATTTGTTATGCACATGCATTAGAAGCAGCTGTGACTGCAGGTGTGAGCGAGTGAAACAGAGCAAAGCGCAGCGTGGCTTGATGCTTTGTTGCATTGGGTCATTTCCTCTAACTCACAAAGGAAGAAGTCAGCAAAAGCTAACAGGACCATCTCGAGCTGGTGGACGGATGCCAGCACTTACTTTGGCACTTCTGAAGACTTCTAAGTTGCCGATTTGCAGTTTTGTGAAGTGAGTCGTTTGGGAGCCAGAGCTGATGTTTGACGGGGTAAGTCCCCCTGTGGACAGCATAGAGTTTACTCTGGAAGCTGCATTACCCTAGGAGCCACACACTGAGCTTGTGCTCCTCCCCCGTGACCAGCAGGGCCGTTGCAGTCCGGGAGGAGGAGGTTTAGTGTGCTGTTAGTGCCGTTCACTGGTATGAAGATGAGGGGAAAGTGTGGTCGTTGGCCACGCTCAGTTGAGTCTGCTCAACAAGCCTAGCAGTAAGCGTGGCCACAAGGGTCTTGCTAAGGATCTTGCTAAGCTTGCCAAAACAGCTTGCCTTTCAGCATTAAGTATGCACGCTCTCAGAAGCCTTTCAAAGGTTCATGATATTCCAATTGAGGACCAGATGCTGGTGATGGCCAGAGACCTCCCAAGCCTCTGTGTTGCCAGTGAAGATGGATAATGTTCTTATGGACCAATCTTGCCAGCAACCCAATAACTCCAAGGTCAATGAGGTAAAAATCACCTCCTTCTTTAAACGAAAGAGAATAAGGCTGAGGAGGATCCAGGAACAGCCCCACCAGGAGTTGGGGTAGGGTGTGGTCCTAGGGAGCCCCATTCCCACCCCCTGACTGGTTCCTCATTAACTGACAAAGAATTGGTACGCAATACAGAGTCAGTTGAAAAGGAAGGCTGTTTACCCGTGGAAATTATTGCAAAAACCCGTCTAGTGAATTCTCGTCCCCCTAAGGCTTGGGAGGGCGTAGCCAGGGCTCCATGTATGCCTCCTATCTTTTCGGACATTGATTCATCAGATAGTGTATATAATGAAGATTCTTCTTCCTTTTCTTGTTTTTATTCTTCTGGTTGTAACCCTCTGCAGCATCAATCTTCACCCAACCCAGACTAGGAGCAAACAGTGTAAGGGGCGTTGCTATCGCTGAATTGTGTGATTTCTTCATGTGTATTTCTATATGAGAATCTGAAATGGCTACTCACACAGTATTGCTACAATCCATCCAAAGAACATTGGACCACTTGGTTTATGATGCAGAATTACGCTTGCTGCTGCATAAAGAGTAGGGCAGCTCGAAGGTCCGATTGATCCCAGGAAGTGAGCCTCCTACAACTACGCTGGAGGATGCTGATCGTAACCTACATTCTACGGAAGAAGGGAAGTGGGTTGAAGACATGACTATGGACCCAGTTTTGATGTCAGACAGCATACCCTTTACGATAAGCATGGAAGTGATGAATGAGAGCTTGTCAGTTGAAGAGACCATTGTTAGATGTGGCCCTGCTACTTTACCCACCATCTCGGAAGAGCTTGAGTTGGAGGTGGGAGGTACGAGCCAATGCCTGGCAGGTCCCTTAAAAATCAGTCCCAGCTATGGAAGAGGTGAAGGTCCTCGCAGGGGCTGGGGGGCAGAGCCCACAACGGAATGACAGCCAGATCAGCACTGTGAGGACACACATCTTGGAGCCAGAAGGAATTTTACAGCCCCACAGCACTCTTAGGAGCACTTATACCTAAGAGAAGTAGAGGTCAGCGTCCAGAGAGATCAGCCTGTACAGGGCAGGCTTGGGTGAACTACTACTTCATACCGAATTTAATCAAATGGCCTATTTGGACACCCACTTGTGGTACGGCTACTACTCAAGACACCAAATACATTTGGATGTATTTGAAAATGGGTTACATCCTGATGAAGGCTGTGACTGATAGGAACATCAGTTAAGGTTCAAGGGATGGCCGAAACACACTGTGTTGACTTTTATTTGCAACATAATCACTTATATATAGGAAAAAGTACAAAGAAGGTTGGAAAGGTCTCTGTCATAAACAAGGGCTTCTGTTCACAATTCAGATATATGTTGAATCTATGATGAATATAGGACTCATGTTGGATGTATTGGTTCTAGGTGTTCTATGTGACAGAAATATTTCTAAACGTCTAAATGTGGCCTGTAAAATGAGTATATGAGATTGTTTTTTAACTTCATGATATATGAATACAATTATATTTTTGGATACATAATCTTGAGCTTCTTAAGTTGAAATAGATTGAAACAGTTTCCGCGTGGCATAATGGGCTTGATAATTGTGCTTTGTATATGTTGTTGAAAGCCTGCAAGATCAAGGCCTACCAGGCACCCTTGGTATAAAAAAAAGATCAGCAGCATTTTGTGACAGGGTCAGGATCATGGCCATGTCAGATTTTTCAGGGACACTGACCAACGTAGAGTAGGTGTTGTGACTGACTGTTTTCTGCTCAGCAGGGATAAAATGGTGAGTAGTGATTAAAGTGCTTATTCCACTCTCAAACTGATACAACCCAAGAGTGATCCCAATCATATATGTAAAACAGGCACACTTAATTGATATACCACATTCACCTTTTATGGTAATGTGGGCCGAGGAGAGGCTTACTTTCAAGAGGGATGTGAATGTGATTCTGTGACAACGCAAACAGCAATAGTACAACAGTACTGTAGGATCTTGTATGCCTTGATTCTTGGACTGTGAGTCCCAATCCAGGGACACAAGCATATGTTTTAATCCTTGCTCTTGTGCTCCCACACACAGGAGAGATGGACCACCACTGCTGGTTTCCCTCAACACAGTGAGGTCGTGGGTACCATTGTGGCAGAGAGGCCGATGTTGCCCCAATAGATTTACACCCAGTGGTCCATGGGGATGTATAGGGGACATAACGCTCCTCTGCCTTGGCCATTCAGTCTTTACCTCACTGACAGAGGACTTTGGAGAGCTCAACCTTCCCAACAGAGGTCCAAGGAATTCTTCCTTATGTGGTGGCAAAGTGTTGTAGAGTAGTCTGCAGTCTACACCCGCTTTCGGTTGCTGTGGAAAAATCCTGTTTACTCGTGAAAGTTGAAAGTTGCTACGCGCTACGATCCATTTCACCTCTCTACACCTTTATGGGGATGCTCTGTGAGTGTGAAGGGCTCCACGCCCCAGCTGCATGGCGGCCTTCAAAATCTCATGGGACTGCTAAGCAGCCGCAAAGTGGTGGCAAAGTGTTGTAGAGCAGCCTGCAGTCTATACCCTCTTTTCAGTTGCTGTGGAAAAATCCTGTTTACTTGTGAAAGCGGAACATTGCTGTGAGCAATGAACTACAATCCATTACACCTCACTACGCTTTTTGAGGGGACGCTGTGTGAGTGTGAAGGGAACCTCCCTGGCTGCACTGCCACCTTCAAAATCTCATGGGACGGTGAAGCGGCAGTGAAGTGGTGGCAAAGTGTTGTAGAGCAGTCTGCAGTCTACACCCTCTTTTGGTCTCTGCCCAAAAATCCTCTTTACTTGTAAAAGCGGAAGGTTGCTAGGAGCTACGAGCTATGTTTCATTACACCTCTCTACACCTTTATGGGGATGCTGTGTGAGTGTGAAGGGCTCCACGCCCCGGCTGCGTGGCCACCTTAAAAATCTCACAGGACCATGAAGCGGTCACGAAGTGGTGGCAGAGTGCTGTAGAGCAGTTTACTGTCTGCAAACGGCAGTACGCAGTGAAAGTGCTCCCGTTGATCCACATGAAATCGTAATTGGAGTATAACCGAGTGTGTTCTTTAAAGGCTTTTGAAAATCTGCTTTCTTTGACCTCCAGGCAGATTGGCATAAGAGCGAGGACTGCAGGGCTAGACCCTTTGACCAGGTCCAAACCTGTCTTGGGAAGGTGTGTGTCTGGTGGATTTGTGGATTTCAAGATTTGCATCACGCAAAACATTGAGATCTGGCTTTCCTTTGTTCGAACGAGGGGACGAAGAACTAATGGACACGTTGTGTCTGAACAGAAGCAAGCCCTCATAAAGCAATCTTTGCCAAGACTCCTTATCGTGTGCTCAGGCTGTAACATCTCTGACTTCTCCTGAAATGGGGACAATGTGCACAATGGGCACACTGGAAGGTGGGGCTGCCCTCTAGAAGTCCACATTAAAGTAGGCGCCTTTACCGCCTCAGCGGAGCACACGTTGGCTCCAGGAATGCTGTGCGCTACCATGGAGCCTAGTCATACGAAAGAATCGGATATAAACATTCCTCTCGTGATTTTGGATAGCAGATTGCTCCAGTCAGGAATTTTCTTGACAAGCGTAATCGCAGGAGATTCTTTTGAGCAAAGAACAATTGACACAACAGTGTTTACATTTGGCGTACCTCACAACATTAAGTCTCTGCAAAAAAGACAATATTGCCAACCTTCTCTGAAAACTGTCTGTGGCACCCTGTTGGTTTATCAACGGGGCCTCTGACAAAGCAAGGGTTCTTCTATAAAAAACCTGCAATGGCGGGGGAAACTAGGTATAAACAGAGATAGACCAGTGACCAACAAATTGTCCCTAGAAAGAAGGTTGATTACATTGGGACCCAACCAGATGACCGAGCAAGCAGCAGTGATACTGGGTCTATAGACGTCAGAGAGTCATAAGACTATACAACTTTCCTTTCCAAGTTTGCTGGAAAAAAGATCTTGAGGCTTGAAGTCTACATTCGTAACATGCCATACCTTTGATCAAGAGGAGGCAAGAAGGAAATCAAATCTTCTTAGACAAGTGAGGCAGCTGGGTAAAAACGGCTTAACAAGCTGGATGAAAGTAATCAAAAAAATGAAGCAAGCTCATAAAAACTGGCTTAGCTCGCATAAACATCTCATGATTCAAAGAGATGCGAAGAAGATGCTAAAGATGATAGCCACTAAAAACACTGGGGAAGTATGGAAAATCTTTAATAATTTGAACAACCTTCAATCATCCGCTTTTTGCAATGCGGTGCCAGCTGAAAATTGTGGCAATTATTATAAGGCATTGTTTGCACTACCTGGACTATGGGAGCAGTTGCAAACTCTGGTTTCTTCAGATCCCTGTGTATTTAACATCGACAAAGACAAGATGTTGACTCTGATAAGCTCTGCTAGTACATCCAGAGCAGCCTGTCCTGACGGTCAAAATCGGTCCGCTGGGACTGCCAGAGGAGCATACTTAAACCCATACATGCACTACAAACCAAAACAACAATTGCAGTAAGTTTGGACAGCACCGGTAACGTGTCCCACCCAATCGGAACAGACAATGGGCTCAAGCAAGGATGTAGATTGGCCCCGGCCATCTTCAACATGTATATCCCTGATATCAATACAGCCTTTGTGAAGGCTAGATGTTTTCCACCATCTCTTGCAGGGGATTCTCTAAATTGACTTCTATATGCAGACAATCTTATTCTGATGGATCAGACCCAGATGGGTCTTCAACGCCAACTCAATGACTTGGAACTGTACATCAAAGCCAATGGCTTGAAAATCAATGTGGTCAAGTCTAGGATCTTGACCCTTGGTGGAAGGTTGGGAAGGGAATCTAAATGCTACACTTGGTACATGAAAGGGGAAAAAATCCTGAAGGTGGAATCTCTAAAATATCTAGCTGTGGAATTAAGCAACAGTGAGACGGATGTGTTTCATGAAAATATGCTGAGGAGTAAGGTTACTCAGGCAAAAGTGATCATGAGGAGATGTAGTAAATTTACACTGCTACCAGTCATCAATTTCTATCGAAAAGGGGTCATCCCAGTTTTGACCAATGGTTCAGAAGCATTACTGGCACTACCCCACACCATATGGCCTAAACTTGAAGGGCTTTTTTGGAGGCAGCTTCTAAAGCTGCCAAATGCAATGCCCGTTCAGGCTATAAGAGTAGAATTAGGACTGAACTCTCTCAATATGGTGGTGGTATGGAAGTCTCCGTATTTCTTCAGTAAATGTTTAAGCGCTCAAGGCGATGGTGGCTTTGCAGTGTTGATAAAGACTTATGACGGTCAGATGGAGCCACTCCTAGATGAATGGAGCAGGATATGCATCTCACAGTCGGAGAGTGTAAATGCCTCCTTAAATGCACTCTTGGAATATCCAACACTAGTAAAGAAAAACAGAAATGAACCTAGATTGGATTACCTCAATGGAGGCGAAGGATAAATATAAAGTGTATGTCAGGCTGATACCAGAAACAAGGGCAAGAGGTGAATTACCAACTTATCTGGACAAGTTTCCGAGCGCATATCTTCGACAACAATTTTGTGCTTCAGACTTAACTTGTTTCCTACAAGAGCAGTGACAGAGGTCAGGAATTCTACAGTGGGGAGAACATTTAAACGCAGACTGTGTGGCGGGGTTAATGAATCCAATTGAGTGATATTATGTCAAGCAAATAGTGATATTCTGTCAAGCACTAAGGGATCAGCGTGCACAAGTACTGGGAAAATCTCTATCGGAATATAGATCATTGGATGCTGAGATTTGCTGGTCGATGTTGATAACAGGGTCAAAATTATCACTGACATTGGCCTTACTAGCCTTCTTAAAGATAGCTTTTGAACTCATAGAGGGCCTTGAAGTACGATCTGTGACTTAGGGGGCTTTGTGAAAGAATTGGGCGGTCGCAATGGAGAGATTCTGTTAAATGAAATATGACGGACCATGCTCTGCCATGGTTAGAAGGCATCCTTTCTAATTTGAATTTGATTTTTCTTATAAATTATAATTGCTTAATTGTTTTTATGGTAAATATGTCTCTTTCATACCCAAAAAGGAATTACGTAATTGTTCTGATGGTAAAGGTTTGGTTTTCAAACTATGTGCCAATAAACAAATAAAAAAAAATATACATATATTCTTCCTTAAGTGTTTTTCCAAAAGTGAATCAAACAAGGAGTGGGAAGCCCAATGCTTTAAATGCAAAAGCCCACAGACAATTGAACTAAAGCTAGACTGCTTTAGTGGTCCAATCCCTGTTCTTAGAACAAGTGGACTTTGCCTTTTGGCATCACAACCAAAGTGCTATGTGCTAAAGGAAGTGGAGGGGACAGGGAGACAAGATAGAGGCAGAGAGAAACAAGATGGAGGAACCTTTCTCCAGCTGTAAAGAGGACCCTCTGTCTAAACAAACCCCTTCCCCGTTCCTTCTCAAATGGATCAAATACCCTTTTTGAATGCTGCACCCTGGAGTGAGGCTACTCCTGTTGTGAATCGGTGTGCCATTTCATTTCTGTTCCCAGGACAGTTTCTAGTGGAGTGGCTGTCTCTTTGGGGAGGGTATTACCTGCCCTCATAAAGGAACTAAAAGAGGCAATCCCCAAGGCTACTGTCCTGCTAGCAGATGCACAGCTGAACTGAGCTACCAGGACTGATTCATGTGTGATATCAAACAGCTGTGGCTGTAACACTTATGAGAAATACCATTCATTAGTCTGGCTTATATTTAAATATGTAACTGTCACCTGGCAGTACAATCATACTTCTTTGGCTTTGGTGCAGGGCTGCCTGCATGACTTAAATGCAATTCCTGTGCTTCCGAGGTTTGGTTTGGCTGTTACTGCAGCTGTCAAATGGGTACTCCTGTCCTGTAAACAGGTTCAGCCTGTCTGTGATGGATACACATAACCCAGGCAAGCCCATATTAACTCTCTGTGGGGAAATGGCCCAATGTCCAAGTACTGAATGCTTCTCAAGTATGGCACCATTATTCTCTGAACCCTCTGTTAGGGAGAATTCTCTGTTTAGGCTGAATTTCCTAACCTAGTGAGTCCCCCAGCAGCTTTGCTGGATTTCTGGAGTTTGTTTTTTTCCATCCTGCCAAGAGTGAGACTCTTTTCTCCCACTCTTGGACATGTATGTGTGTAATTCCTTAGAATGTCAATGTGTTCTATGGGCTATGGGGTATTTTACTCCATAGGGTCTCATATGTTTTTCTATGTGTGTTACACCGCACCCTACGTGCCGTAACACGGGGCGTCCTAGCGGATCCCCCACCATAGACTCCATACCCGGGGACTGACTACTGTCTCCCCGGGCATGTAAAGTCACCATTGGCTTTACTAGACCTAAATTTACTAACAGGACTAGTACCAACCATCTTATTGTGGACGTACTAGTAGGGGTAATTCGATTACTCCTGGACCTGTTACTCGAGGGGGCACTGTCCCGTCCCCCTCGTCGAGTTTTTGGCTGGTGGCAGCGGAAACTACTTGTTATGTTCGACCCCGAACATAACCCTATGGATTCGTCCCATTGTGGAGATTGATACTTTTTCTCGTTAATCTCTAACGTACACCCGTCTACTTATCTTAAATAAGTTTATCGATGGTATTTTCTGCCAGAACTCGGTTTGTAAAATGGCGTCTGTGTTCGTCTCTGTGACTCCTAAACCAAAGGTTGAGCCCTTTGTTCCACTTTTGGCGGGCTCTGTACAGAGACCATCCAAAACGGTGCAATTCTGTCTGGGTTACCACAGGGGTGTGGGAGGGGTTTAGGCACCCTGGACCGAGTTGGCCTTGCCAACTCGGTCGCACTCTGGAGTGATTGGCCCAAGTGGTGAGCCTTCCCGCTCACCACTTAGCATGTGTTGATTGACAGCTAGGCTGAATGAATGGGGGTTTTCTGCATAAAAGCAGGGCTTTTGGGACTGGATCTTCAGAAGTCGCCACAGGACCTAAGAATCCGACAAGGGTAACGCTGAGCCGACCTGCACGACGACACCTCCGGTGGAGCCCTGCGGAACCGACTCACCACTTCCTGACGACAGAGGAGATCTCCCTGCCGGAGAGTCTCTTCCCCTGACTGGTGGGAACAACCAGTCCCCTTTGCTTTTTATTCGCCTCAGGACGCAGTGGTCGAATTGCCCGTGCAGCGCACCCCGGCAACCGGATAGCCACTACCCCTGAACCGCGACCAAAAGGTGGTGCCTTGTGACGGAGCACTCCGCGGCTGGTCTCTTCCCTGGTGGTGCACCGGACTTCACTTTTCTTCGACGACGAGATCATCTTTACTCTTGGCAAAGACCCGACGTGCATCCACCACCAGGAACAACTGCCCCCGCCGGAGCTGCCCTCCGCAACAAGGTATCGTGTCCGCCTGGCTTCCCTTTCGCTCGGATTGAGTGAGATGTCTAATCCTCTCCTCTCCTTTCCGTTGGGTCGCCTCCAAACTTTTCTCATTCATTGTTCTGAACTGGTTGAATCTGCCGATAACAATTTGCTACAAAGACTTGAATGCATCTCCGCTAGAGACTTTTTGGGACATAGCGCCTTGCCTCTCTCCGAGTGGGCCTGGCCTCTGAACTTTACGATCTATTGTGATTCTTGTCTTCCTGCCTTGCATTTTACCCGCGAAGTATTGAACTGCGTTGACTTCGTAACCTGCCTATCTTTTTCTCTCCCGTCCCAACTAATATTCGAGTGTCATCTAGGTTGAGGTATACACCTCTGTCTGAAAATAAGTGGTGCCGGTAGAACCTAGAGTTGTCGACATATTGCTAGGGGGGATTGATCGTTTTCTGCTTCGTAGAGTAATTGTGTTTGATTTGTTTGCCGTGATAGTGCTATAGTGTTTTTCATAGATATTCCGTTATAAATAAATACCTTAATATCTTTACACTAAGCCTCATTGCGTGTTTGCTTGTCTTGCTGTGAAGAATTGCCCTATTTTGTATACTCCACATACTGCTCAACTCTTCTTGAGGGAAGTCTGACTGCTCAGCCACAGCTACCAAGTGAATCTGTGTGGTACAGACTGCTACCAAGTGGGTTCAC
>PGSH02006501.1:0-22477 GCA_002915635.3 Ambystoma mexicanum
AATGATTAGTATGTGCAAAGAGAACAACAGTGTACTATGCACTAATGTATCTTTTATATAGTGCATCTGATGCACTGCATATAAAATATGAGGGTCATCAAAATATGTGTATCAAATTGTGTTTATTAAAGTGTGTGTGTGTCATTAAACTGATTCTGTTTTCTTTTTGACTGATAGAAGGATATTATATATTTTTTTAAATATAGATGACCCAGCCCAATGCGCCATTGGTATTTCGAGATGTGGGTAACTGCAGCAACGACCAGGGTGTGTGCTAGGCAAGATTTTGATGAGGCATAGCTGCAGCTCTAGCTGTAATTTGTGAAAAGTGCATTCTGCACGTACTCCCTTTTTACTGTGTCTTTTGTTATTAATATTTTGCATTAAATTTATGGAAGGAAAGATATCCAATCACATAGCCGCGGTTATAAGATTTGGAGCGTAATTGGATTTTTGGTAACCGCTGCATTTTTTAAATATGTATTGAGTGTAGTGTTTGCAAACAGTGTAACATTTGAAATACTTTTTAAATCAACAATAATGCATATAAGTGTACATAGTTGAAAAGGGTAAATAAATATTCAAACACAGTTTTTTGAAAACAGGTTTATTTGGGAGGGGATATGGTTGTAGGTTTTCTTTCTGTTTTAGTTAGAACACATCATATATCCTGTTCTGTTGCCATATTTTCTGGATGTTTAAGTCCATGATTAGTCACAAATGTTCAATGACCTTTTTCATTGATTGAATGTCTTTTTGAATATTCATAAATAGTTCTTTTCATTAAGTCAAGGAACACATAATTAGATTTGTTGTTCCTTGTTGTAATGCATCCTTTTTTCATCTTCTAGAGACTTGAATCACTTCTTCATCTGTTTGAAAATATTTGAAATATTTCTAAACAATTGAGGATATAATACACTTTCAAAATATGTGTGTTGGTTGTATACACATTAAATGGTTTGATAATAGGTAGATAAATGATATGTGTTTGGCGACTGACATTTGTTCCTTTAAATATAATTGTTAGCCTCATTTTACATGAACATATAGAATATACATACAAAATCCTGATGGTGGTGTATTTTTTTCAGCAACATTGTTTTGAGCATCTTCTTTTTTTAATCTCTTGCTCTGTAGGGTAATTCTTCTCCAGTCATTCCATGTACTCTTCCATTTTAGTAGTGGTACAGAGAATCACCTCTTGTAAGTTCTGAGTTAGAATTTGGAAATGAGGAAGATTAATGAGGAGAGAAGGTGGAATGTTTGTGTTTGCTTTGTGATTGGTTGGTCATTGTTTGTGTTGTGGGTGGCTGCCAATAGGATTTCAAGTACCTCAGATGATGTTGAATTGTATAGAGCCTTAGAGCTTTTTAGAGATCGTATTTTTTTGAGTGATGTTTATATATGCTGATAAAATTGTAGATAATATTGCATTATTATATTAAGAGTTTTTGTACATAGTACATTTTTATTCTTTGAGGGTGAGGTTTTGCCCCTTAGGAAATAGTGCTGTTTTTGGGGTATATTTATTGTTTCATTTGATATTTGAAATATGGTGCCAATTTCAGAAAAAAAAGGAATCTCGTTGTTCAGAAGATTGTGGAAACGTATTTGAAAATGGGTTAATAATGATGTTGTGGACATAGGTGATGAGTTCTCAAAGCATTGGTTTACAAGGTTTTTTGGTTTTACAATTTTATTTTAGATGGAGTGTTTGAAATGAGAGTTATATGCTGCGGTTGTGGAGAAATATTTTTGACAGGTAGCACAGGTATTTTTCTCTTTTGGAAAATAAAATTAATCATCTAAAGAAAGAGCACAAACACGTTTTTCAAAATGTTTTGAATCTTCATAGAGGTGAAGAGTATTTAGCTGATTGAAAATGTTGGTGATATGTTGGTAAAAGTACACAAAGGCTCTTTATAGAGCCACCCAGAGAACTTTTTAAGTATATTGGAAAAGGAAAATACTTTTCATGCCTTCTTTTTAAATAGCTGTGCTTACGGCAGTAGCCAATGAAACGTCGTGTCCTGTCAGGTGTATTGTAGCCACAGGTACCAACCATGGGCAGGCTATAACCATGGGTACGAGTAAGCAAAGTGTGTATCTTTGGCGGGTGTAGCTGCATTTAGGACTATCGCGCTTTAGAGGGTATAACCATTCCAATTTCTATGCATTAATGATGTTGTTCCATTGATTTTACACCATGCAATTTAACATTTCTTTCTGATTCCATGCCCTCATGTGTACCTTTATGTTTTTTGAATTGTTACAGCTTGTCAATATGTCTTTTTGAAGTTGTAAAAACGGTACGGGTAGCCGCGACTAACTGCCGGTTGACGCGATTCACAGCTATGAACGGATCAATCGCACGTTGTGTTATTTTGGCAGTCTTTAACAGCCATGGGCACCAATCACAAGACGGGTCATAGCTGTGGGTACAAACAGTCAAATGGCATGTCATGTATTTTTGGGGGGTCCACCCATGGCTATAACTATTGTACTTTAGCCCCAAGTATAACCATTCCAATTTGTATGCATTGATCATGTTGTTCCATTGATTTTTCACCACACAATTTCCCATGTGTTTCTGATTCCATGCCCTCATGTGTACCTTTATGTTGTTAAAATTGTTACAGCTTGTCAAAATGTCTTTTTGAATCTGCAAAAATGGTACAGGGAGGCTGCGACTACTGGCGGTTGGCGCGATTCTTGGCTATGAATGGGCCAATCGCACGTCAAGTTTTTTGGCGGTCTTTGATAGCCGCAGTTCTGGATCCATCACTGTACCCGCGATTATAGTTGGCTGTATTTTGGTGCAGTGATCATACTACATTATGGATGTTTTAACTCAGATTTGTACAAGTGTTTCTGTCTGAATGTTCTCAAATGAAGGCTAATGTGAATTGATTTGGAAATCTTTGTAATATGTGTTTTTGAGCGCATTTGAAAAATGTTTGTGTAACCATCGGAATAGGTGGGTTTTCGTTGTCTAACCAGTGTTATAGCCGTAGTTATGTTATTGGGAAAAATAAAAAAGTTTTTCTTTAATGTAGTGTGTAACTATTGTATAAAGTATTGTTTGAAGGATTGTGTTGGGGTTTATTGATTGATATAGCTTGTAATATAAATGTGTTTGTCATTTTACTTGTTAGCTTTCTACAGTCCGCTTTTTGTGCTATTGAATTGTGAAAGCTATGTAAGTGACATTTGTGTGAACTTTTGACAGTATGATTCGAGAACTCAGAGTGTGCACATGTTCTGTGTTTAATTATTGTATTTGTAAGATAACTGAAGTATATTTAGGTGTCTCATTTGGTCAAGTTTATAAGTTTTGTTTGTAAAGTAGGGTTTTCTATATTTACTTCATTGTTTTTAGGAGAGTGATGACGCAGTATGACATGGTATGCTATGCTTATGTTTGCCAGAAAATATATTTGCAAATAAAGGTTGTTTCTCAGTGACATGGAAGATGTGATATGAATGAGGAGGGTGCATAAGAAATTCTAGTGTGAACCAAGCAGTATAACTCTATCCTTGACAACTATTGTGGCTGTGTGTGTACTTTGTAGTTGGATATTAAGCTGTTTTTTGTGACCCTACATTGATGATTTTCTACTGTGTTAGAATTGTAGAAGTGTGAACCTACAAAGTGAAGAAAGTGACGTTATAGTGGCTAAGTGGGTAGGGATTCATAGTATATGGGACATTTTTATACTGCAGGTTTTTCACTGTGATTTAATTGTTGGTAGTAATTTAGAAATAATAACAAACAATCATATTTGGCATTTTTATAATTTGCTTGCAAACGTTGGGCTTTGGAAGTACAGGAATCTATTTGGGTTCCATGCTATGTAGTACAATATGTTGTTAGGCAATGCACTGACATAGAGAGATGTAAAATGAATGGGGGCATAGTGGGTTGGGGGAAACAGTAGTATGGATGAGGTTTGCTAACATGGTTTTCTGGCCTGATTAGGTCATATGGCCATTGCAAGTTTAGTGCAGTGGGGATGGGCAGTGAAGGGAGGACATATATGTTGATATGTTATGTTGATTAGTAGTAGTAGTGATTCATTTGTAGGTGAAATGTAGAATAGTGGGTTAGGCTGTTGGCCCAATGATATCTGAATGGATAGAAAGAGGTGAGGCATTTGACTTTATATGTTATTGGATGAGGATGACTAAGAAGGACTGATTAAATGGATGTTAGGAGGATAAAGGTTGTGACAGAGCACAGTTATGTGAGTAGCAGTAGAGTAAGTGTTGTCTATCTGGAGTTGAGCTACAGTCCATAAGCAGAGCGTTGTGAGGTGTGAAAACTGGAGCTGGGTGAAATAACTCAGAGCCAGTGCATTATTTTGCAGCGTTTTTCTCTTGATACCTTTGTCATGAATGGTTAATGTATATATTACTTTTATTATGTGTATGCTTTATTAATAATTGTTATGTTATGTAAGAAATGGGTAGTGTAGTGTATACGATTAGCTCATGTTTCATTTAGGTTTATCATTGAAAAATGTATGGTCCCATGCACAGATATATTAGTAGTTGGCAAAGTTAATAGCCAGTTAATGACAATCTACTTTTTGTAAGTTATGCATGGTTTATGAGCTGTTCAGTTGTATTCCACTTTATTACGCAGTTAAAGGTGAGGAGTAGATAGGACATTTCTTTGTACTGCAGAATTGTCTGTAGGAGTGAAGGTTGATGATATTGTAAAGGCGTGGGTCATAAATTTGGGGTTCTCTGAGTTTATGAGCATATATATCCTCCACAATGGGATCGGAAAGGGTATAATGTGGGTGTAATATGCAGCGTAGTTTCACAAAATCAGTACCCTCAGAGCATTTGGTTTTTGATGCAATAGAGTATTTTAAAGCAAGTTGATCTGCATATAGTTTTTACTAATATGGTGTACAAACAAACATTTCTTTATACTGTATTTGTCAATGTGTAACATGGGTGCGTACGATGGGCATAGAGGCTTTAACCATAAATGTCATCCGAAATAGTTCTTGTTTAATGTATACTTGCTAATCACAGGCATCTGAGCAGACCATCCTGAAAAATTGATGCCTTTACATTATTGATGGATTGAACCCCTATGCTGGCTGCCCTCTGAGCAGTTTACTTGAGCATATGTGGTGGTTCTGCTTCTGGTACGAGCATTACTGGAAGCAATGATACATTACTTGTTTTCTCAAATGCAAGTTTGCTGTGTTTTTACATCCAGTAATTACTGCTAAGGCATGTGTGGCGGCAAAGGTCTAATCATCCAGTACAACTCTCTTTACCACATATGGTATCAGTATATACTGATTCATATTTCAATAAAGCACTGAGTACATTATTTTAATCTCTCTTCATGAACAGGTGACAACATTCCTGAGAATAATACTACCGTAGTTGAAAGAGGATAAGCCATCAGTAGTCCCCTTCCACTACCCAGAGCTGCACTCCCCTAGCTGCACTTACTCAGAGCATTTGGGCCCTGTTTTCCCCTTCCCCTTGTACTTTCTCTCGCCTTTTCTCTTTGCAATTTTCATTCATGAACTTGCAAGATCTTAATGGCACAAGGCCTAGTAAGATCGTTTGTCTTGTCTTCCCTCTGTCTTACCTCCCTTGCCTTGTCACGCCTATAAACCCTTGTGTACAGGTACATTATAAATGACTTGTGATATCATATAATTTGGGATATTCTTGGGTATATATTTGATAATTGTAGGTCATTTGATAACTTTCCACCTCAAATCAGACTTGTCCCATCACCCCCCACTCTCACAGGCAATCCCACTTGATCCCTACACCGTAAGCAGGCACTCCCTCTTGAACCTCTCAGTCATTCCCTTGTCACTCTCTATGTTTTACTTACCAAGGAGACATGCTACTTGTCCCATGTGTGTGACCATGAATGCATCCAGGGTACTGTTTTACAGTACAATGAAGTCCTGTGTGGACCTAGGGATCCTGGTGAAACAGGGTGTGCAGGCCATGTCTGCATCATATGAAATCTGTATGTTTAGGGTTTGCTATTGTTTACAGTTGTGGAAAATGTGCTTTTTGGGAGCTGGTCAATTATGTAAAATCATCTTTTTATATCATCTGTTGCCCCTGGGATTTTAGGTAGCCATGTGTGCTGCTCCATGTTGTAGGAGAGCTATTACCATCTTTGTAAGTATGTGTGGAAATGTTGGCTGTATCAGGTCATGAACCATCATGGAATCCTTTAATGCTGCTAAACAGAAGGGGCAACCACAAACCGCCCCAGAAACACAGATCGAGCAGTCAGGAAAAGACACTGCAGCTAAGGAGGATCAGGTCCTTGAAGCAATCGCAGCTCTACGATCCTTCACAGATACAAAGATCGAAGAGGTTAAATCAGATGTACAGCTGATGAGAAAGGATATGAGGAACCTCACGGAGAGAGTCACAATGGCCGAAACAGTGCTGAAGGAGGTGGCAGACACCACTAGCGACCTGGGGAGAAGGCTGACGGAACTGGTGAGCAGTGGGACGCGGAAGGACGCGCCTGGTGCAATAACATAAGGGTCCTGGGGGTCCTGGAAGGAATGGAAGGCTCCAACCCAACGGATTTCATTGAAAACATGATACTGCAGGAAGTCGGGGCAGGGGCATTATCACAGGGGTTCGCAGTGGAAAGGGCCCACAGATCTCTGCAAGAAAGGCCACTGCCGGGCTTGCACTCTTGCCCGATGATAGCGAAAATTCGGAACATCCGTGACAGAGAAATAATCCTGAAGTTTTCCAGAGAGGGGGGCGTGATCCGCAGAGACAATGCCAATATTGCAATATATCCGGACTACACCCCGGCGGTACAGAGGGCACGGAACTCCTTCGTCCCGATCAAGCTGAAACTCAGGAAGTTGAACATCAAGTACATGCTGATGTACCCATCACGGTTTAAGGTACTCTACGAAGGACGGGCCGTCTTTCTGGAAACACAGATGGCTGCCAACATGTGGCTGGAACATAACAACTTAGATGATGGCAAAGAAATGGTCACATGAGGGACAACAGGACCAGAAGCTGAACGAGGGGGAGGGGTAGAAGAAAACAGTAATGAGAACCCCTGCGGGTGCTAAACAGGGGTCAAGTCCAGTAAACATCCTGTTATGAGGCAGGAGTGGGGCAGGCGCCTCTGACGGGGCAAGCAAAGAGGCCCTATGAATTGTTCAGAGTCAGCCTGTTGCTGACGCACCACAGCCCGCACGCCATGACTCCGGAGGGCCTGGCAACTGCGGGGGCACTCGAGCGACATGGACATAAGATGGTCGCTGAGCACAGTTATTTAATTTTTGTTTGGTTAAGAGTTTTTTGATTTTGGTTGGTTTTGGAGTTGTAAATGGTTTGATTCCTACATGAGACAAGGTGTGCATTGGGAATTGTGGGAGAGATGATGTGTGCAATAGAAAGGGGGGGCGGCTTGGGGTGTGAGACCTACCGGGGTAGTTGGAACAAAGGCTGGGGCCGGAGGGGTGAAGCGGCAAAGGGAGGGGATTCATACACTGGAATGGCCAGCAAAATTGAAATCTTAACATGCAATGTCCGGGGCATGCGGTCATATATGCACAGGAAACGAGCGAAGTCCTTCCTCAACAGGAATAAGGTGTCTATTACACTGCTTTAGGAGACCCATCTGATGAAGCAATCCATGGGAACGGTGAGGGAACACTGGGACGGTCAAAGTTATGGGGCACCCTACTCCAAATATGCTCGGGGGGTATTAATCTGGATAAACCTGGCGGTCCCATTCAAAGCATCAAGCTGGGAGGCGGATCCGGAGGGCCGGCACCTGGTAGTACGGGGATGGAACGAACAGACTGAAGTGTGCTTAAGAAACTCATACTTCCCCAACCACGGTATCCTGAAACACCTAGACACATTGGGAGTTAAACTAGCACACCACCAAGACTGCTTTTGTATCTGGGGAGGTGACCTCAACTGTGTAAGGGACTGGGAGCTGGACAGGTCCAAAGCAACAGCAACCAGAAATGACGTGGCGTCTGGGGTGCTGAACGCGATAGTCGAGTCTCTAGACCTAGCAGATGTGTGGCGTGAACGCCACCCGGCGGTCAGAGGATATTCATACTTCTCACCACAGACACTGCACACCAGAATTGACTACCTCTTCGTGCCCAGGTCTTGTCGGCCACAAAAAGACTCAGTTCAATTCCTGGGCAGGTCGATCACGGATCAAACGCCACTGCTGGCAACATGGAAAGTAAGGGCCCCCAGGCCGCCCATACCGCTATGGCACATGTCAGCAGATGCCTTGACTAACCAGGCCGTCGCTGAAGGGCAGCGAGAAAAACTGGAAGAGTACATAGAGGTGAATGTGGGCAGTGTCGAACAATGGGGCACAGTCTGGGAAGCACTAAAGGTTGTGGTGGGGGGCAAGGCCATGGCAGGAGCGGATGGAATCAGGAAAACACAAAAAGCTGAACTGGAAAAACTGGAGGATGATATAAGGCACAGAGAGGCTAACACACAAGGGACACGGGAGGAGGAGAGGTAACTGACGCAGCTAAAAGGGGATTGTCAGGAAGCATGGGGGAGGCTCTCCAAATTTGCCTATACGGTAAAAATTGCTAGGGCACATGCTGAGAGAGACAGACCAAGCAGGCTATTACCATGCCTGTGCAGAAGGGAACACCCAAGACACCAAGTCACAGAAATTAAAGATGCAACGGGCACAGTACACTTGACAGGGAATATATGACACATTTCGGGACTTTTACTCCCACCTATATAGCCATGAACACCAAGTGGCACACGCTGACATACTGGACACACTGGAGGAAATAGGTCTCCCCAAAACAGAACAGTCGCAGCGTGAAGCCTTAGACGAAGAAATCATGGGTGACGATGTTACTGAGACAATAAGGTCCGTCGCCTCCAGTAAGACACCCGGCAGCGATGGGCTCCCCCCGGAGTTCTACAAAACATATGAGGCAGCCATCATACCGGTGCTGCTTGAGGTCTACCGAGAAGCATTCACCAAAGGGGAACTGCCGGAGTCCATGAGAGAAACGCTAATTGTCCCGATACCCAATCCTGGAAAACCAACGGAAGAATGTGATTCTTATCGCCCACTGGCGATGTTGAACTACGACGTAAAGATCCTCACTACGATACTGGCTAAACACTTGAACAGAATAATAGGGGGCCTAATACATTGCGACCAGACTGGCTACATACCAGCTCGCAGCACTGCATTAAACTTGCGCAGGCTGCAACACATCCTGGTGCAGACAAAAGGTTCTCCGAGGGAATACGCTATACTCTCCCTAGACGCCATGAAAGCGTTTGATTCAATCTACTGGGAATGGCTGCTGGCGGCACTAAGGGAGTTTGGATTTGGGGGGGCCTTTATCCGCTGGGTTTGGATCCTATACACGAACCCCAAAGCCAGGGTCAAAACCGGGAGGTGGGTGTCAGCACTCTGCGACATAGAGAGGGGGACCAGACAGGGATGCCCGCTGTCCCCAATGCTATATATTTTGGGCCTCGAGCCGATAGCGGTATACCTCAGAAAACAGTACCTAGATGCAAGCATCTGGGTTGGGGGAACGGGACACTTACTGTCACTCCATGCAGATGATGTGCTCCTATATGTAAGGAACCCACACCTAAATGTCCCAGTTATCCTAGACATATTAGACAACTTCTCCAAGGTGTCAGGAATCTGCTTCAGCAGATCTAAATCCTGCATATTCCCAATAGCGGGGCTAAGAGGGAGGGACATCAGCACACTTCCAGAAGTGGGACTCAAATGGGAGGTGAACTTGTTGAAGTACCTGGGTGTCAACATAGCGCACACGCTAGAACAGATGCATGAACACAACATGGCAAAGGTGGCCCAAGGCCTGGGGAAATCTATGAAGTTCTGGTCCAAACTACCACTGTCACTACTAGGCAGAGTGGCCATCACTAAAATGATCATTTTGCCGAGATTTCTCTACTTCTTTAACAATGTGCACTTCTACATCAAAGCGTCCTTTTTTCGATCACTGGAAACACTGATTCGGGAGTTCCTGTGGGGCCTCGCACACCACAAACTTTCACTAACAACGCTCCACCTCCCATATGATAAAGGGGGCGTGAAGCTGCCAAACCTGGAGAGATACTATCTAGCAGCCCAACTTAGCCATATGACCAAATGGTTGGCGGACGAGTCTACCTCCGAAACCGACCTGTTACAGCACCTGGTTGCTCCCACTAGACTGAAAGAGATACTGTGGGTAATGCATGGGGACACAGAACACCTCCCAATGGTGGTATCGTTAGGGAGGAAGATATGGAGAAGGGCGCAGGCCCTACTTAAACTAGTACGACCGTACTCCCCAGAGGTCCCAATAGCGACGGACACATCCCTGGACAGCGCAGATATGGCGGTGATGAGGAAATGGGAAAGGAAAGGGATCTACACATGGGGAGATGTATATGAGGAGGGGGCCTTCTGGGAATTTAGCTCAATACAGGAGAGAGAAGGGATCCCGGGTGGACAGTTCCTCTGGTACCAACGAATCCGTAAGGTGGCAAAGGGCAAATGGGAGGGATGGCCGGAAGAACCACAAGCGGAACCAATGCTCACGCTAATGTACAACTTGGTCAATGGCTGGCAACCTGTTTCAAAGCTGTACAGCATGTTAATAGATACACACAACCACAAGTCACAACATTAAAAGAGCAGTGGGAGGCAGACCTGGGCATGGTACTAATGGAAAAGGAATGGGAAAGGATACTGGGTTACTCCAATGCAGTTTCGCGAAATCATTGCTTCAAACTGATACAACTAAATGTCCTATATTGCACCTACATGACTCTGCAAAGGATAGCCGCATTCAACAGGAACGCCAAGTCACTGTGCCCATGGTCTGGAGGCGATGGAGCCGACATGATACACATGTTGGAGTATGGGCATGGACAGGGTTTTCTGGGCAAGCATAGAACAAGCCTGCAGAGCGGCTGGTGTGGTGAGGTTTGAATGGTCGCCAAAGGAATGCCTGCTCGGTGCCTACCCCAGGGACAGCAAACAAAAACACGTGTTTAAATTCATGGACATGGCATGTGTCCTGGCAAAAAGAACCATCGCCATGTCCTGGAAGAATGCTGGGGGGCCACAATACGCACAATGGCACAGGGAATGTGAGAGGTGGGCGGAGGCGGAAACCAAGGTATGGATAAATGCGGTCAACAGAACGGAACCGGATGGCAATGACAAATGAGCCGCATGGAAGGCACTGTTGTGGGACATGTTCCACCCATCTGACGATAAACCCCCCTGAAGGAGTTGCACCTAGGGATATATCTGCCGCATAAAGCGCGACCCCCCAACCACACCTAATCATAAAGACCGCTGGTGACACCTGGAGAGCGGGGGTATGGACTGGACCCCGGGCACCTGGGCACCTGCCCCGACGGACTATGCAACACATCGTAAACTTGTGTGGGAAAATGTTTGTTTGTTGTTTATAAGTTAAAGTTAAAATTGGGCATGAACATGTTACTTGTACAGAAGGCGAAATACTGAGATGCTTGCTTGTATTTAATCAAATGCCAATAACAATAGGTCATGAACCAGTGTATTGGAAGGAGTCTGTTTAAAACAATGGTGTGTAGCTACCAACTTCAAATGGTGTGACATGGCAATGTGTATATTTCCTTTGCATTCAAGGCCTCTCTCAATGAGTTGGAGTATGTAGATGATGATGGGCTGGTGCAGCTAATACGGTCTCCTGATTTTTTACTCAGTTTGTCTCTATGGGGACAGTCTAACCCCGGGTATGTGTGGCCATCATGTTCTCCTCCTTATTTGAGGGCCATCTGTTGCATGAATGTTATTATGCCTTTAATCAGTAGAGACAGCTCCACGAGTTACAGCAGGATGGTTCCACCAGGTTGTATGGTACTCTGAGTCTTCTCTGAGGTGCAGATAGGCTTGTCATGTCCACAGCGGGTTAAGTGGGTGCACCACTGCTTCCTTTCAGAGCATGTGGCAGTCATGTCCACCAATTTAGTGGTGGAGGTTATTTTGGTAGTTTAATGTGCTATATTTGGCAATGCAGATAGACCAAATGGCTGATTTTCCAGCATCTATTGTGTCAGGTTATCTACATCCTGTTTTTTAACCAATCCTGTTTTCTCTGTTATGGCATGTATTGGGTTTCGACATATCACACCTTTTTTTCTGGACGTTGTGTGGATGTCGAATTATTATGGTATGTAGGAAATCTGTAATGTGGTGTATAAGATGTCAAATTAATGGGGGGTGTGGAAACAGTATTATTGATGAGGTTTTGTTAAGAAGGATTTCTGGGGCTGGTTAGGACATATGGCCATTGAAACTTTAGTAGACTGGGGATGGACAGTGAAAGGAGGATATACATGCTGATATCAGTTTGTTGATTAGCAGTAGTAGTTATTAGTTTGTAGGAGAAAGGTAGGATAGTGCATTAGGCTACTGCGTTATTATGCTGAAAGGTGTGGAATCAGGAGAGGTAGTTAATTGTGCATGCCTTTTTGATGAGGATGGCTAAGGAGGAATAATTAAATGGGTGCTGGGAGAAGAAAGGCTGTGGTAGGGCCTAGTTATGTGAACACTAATATACTTAATGCTGTGTACTTGAAGTTAAGTGTATTATGTAGAGGTTTGTGGGGCATATTATGGTTCTGCTAGAGGATTTAGCCATTCAAACTATAGTGATAGTGTGTATGGGTACTGGAGGGAGGGTGGACATGCTGATATGTTTTGTTGAGTAGTAGTAGTAATTTTATTTTAAAGGTTTTTTTTTAAATTATGTGGCCAATTGGGACCCGTTTCTTTTATGTTTGCTGTCATCTGAAAAGGGAACAAGTGTCTTTTTGATTTGAATCGTAGTGGTATGTTGTTTTTCTTGTGGCAGGTGTACTCACTTTATTACAAAATAAAAAAAAAAAAATAATATGCACCCAGGAAAATTCCCAGGGTGCCAATAACTATTACACTTCAGCTGACGGGCAGACACTGGCTTTTCTGTTATGCAGCTTTGAGTGAGTGTCTTGTTTGGCCTTACAAACCCTGGGTTGACAGGCCTTTAAAGTCTATCTCCACCTGTTTGCTTGGGCTTGAAATTTATATTTTATATTGACAATATAAATAAACACAATGTGCGAACGTAATAATTTCAAATAATTTGTATACAGCTTTTTTTGTAAAATGCCATAAAGAAAACAACAACGACCTATAAGAAAAGGTTGTTTGCAGGGAAGTAGAGTAAAAAGTTATCATTTTTTTTAAAGTAATCTTCTTAGATCTGTAGATACAAATCCTGTAGATAATGCAACAATTTCTAGTGTTGAGGATAGTTTTATAAATGTTGAAATTGAAATAAGAGATATGCCAACACAAAGTTTTGCTGGAACTGATAATGTTTTTATTGAATGTAAAACAAAGAAAACATATTTCATATGTGTAACTAGCCATTTAAAAAAGACATTTTTTTTAGAAAAAAGGGTAACAAACTTACTATCAATTTGAAATAGAGGAATAAGGATATATAGAGGAATATGTATCACTCCTGAGATTTTATCAATCTTTGGAGAAGTGTGCAACCAAAATCTAGATATGTGTTTTTTTTGCAAAATAATAAAGTAGATGTAATCATTAATAAAGCTTTTAATATGAAAAGAAAATTGTTCATTTTCATATTAAACAAAATTAAGAAATTGCTTAAGGTGACTACACCATTCTACACACATATGCAAACAGTTCATGTGCTTACACGTGACAATTTTTGTGACATCTTTGGTGGAGAGTGGAAACACACTTCTGATACTGAAAGATTTTTTAATGGGGAGAGTTACATTCAAGGAAATAATATTCCACTAGCTATTGATGACAGTGGGCATAGCTATAAAGTCTGAAATGGTGTGATTTCTAAAAAAGAAGACATCATACAGTGTAATAATACGTAAATGGAAACTGTATATCAGTCAAAAATGAAACAAAAGAAGGATTGTGAGGTATGCATTTGCAATATTTTGTGCCATATTGATACATTTTCTTGTAAAGTTTTAAAGAGATTTTTACAAGTATTGCACACAAATGACAGATAAAGATGCTACAACAAATAGATGACTTTGAAGTTTGTGAAAAAATAGGAATTTTGGGTCACTCTCTAGCCTGTTTTGATAAAAGTAGACATAAGAGTCAGTTTCATCATATGCGGATATTGGCTGCACATCATACTAAAATGAGATACCTTGTAGTTAAGCTGCATGAGTGCAAAACACCAAGTATGTCTCTTGCAGTTTTAAATCAAATACTTTTGACTGGAACTGTAGAAAGTTTAGTTTCTACAATGCAGATTGTTCAACCATATAAAATAATTATTGCAATGTTTGAGTTGTCTTCTACTGAAAGACCTGACATTATTTGTGTATCTTGTCGACACACTTTTTATAAGTCTCAAGTCAAACTAGTGTATGTTGAGAACAAAATTAAACAGACTGTAGAAGATGTTTGGAAATAACTGTATCTGTATTTGTTTGTAGAAGAATGATTTGACACAAGTGAGGCACTTTATGTTTGTAGACACTGTGTTGGATTTTGTAATCAAACACAGATTCCGCCAAGAAGTGTCTTAAATGATATAGTAGTGCCTGATAACCCTCTTGTGCTTAAAAAATGTATTGAACATGTTTGAAGTGATTGCATTGCAAACTGTTCATTCTTTTCAAGTTATTGTTAGACTGCAAACAAAGATGTCAAATCTGCCTAAGATATAATTAGTGCAAGGTGTGAGAGGCAAAGTTGTTTTTTTTACCCCTGAATTTGGAAGAAAATGTTAATACTCTAGGAGTGAAGCGTGACATTGCAGATTTTTTTTTTTTTAGTAAATGGCATTGCCACTAAAGACAAGAGAATTTGGTAACAGCTTGTAGATATTGGAAAAGTGAAAAATGCATTGTAGTTTCTACTAAAGCACAATGATTTATACAAAGGCAGTCTGACTGTACCAGACATGCCTATGCTTGATATTGAGTCACCAAACAAAAGCAGTGAAGGTCATTTTTAGTGTCTATCTGTTCCGGAAAGGAATAGTTTGTATGAACATGACACTATTCATACTCTACACTCACGTGAAGTCATGGGCGACAGTTTAGAATTGTATGAAATGAAAGCAACGAAATGTGCACCAATTAGTCTCTGGGAAAAGACATTAGAAGCCTCTTGTTTTCCTATGCTTTTTCCAACTGGTACTGGACGGAGATTGGATGATCGAAAGGTGCACATCTCTGCTTCAGAATATCTTTGTACAAGAATGTATTCAGAAGATTCATGATTCAGCACCAATGTTGAATATATTTTTCAGCTATTGTATGAAAGTGCATTTTCAACATTATGTGTTGCTCAGACACTTCAGACCAGAACTAGATTTCAAAATCTTTCTGCATGTGAGATGTTGCAACAGGTGAAAGAAAGTAATGAAGTTTAAGAGGGCAAACTTCTTGCTACAATGGGAGGAACTGAAGAATATTGGTATAGGAGACACTCTGAGGTTAGATGTATGATCAGAAACTTGGGATATCCAACCTGATTTGTGAGTTTAATTTGCACTGAGTTTGGTTGGGATGATTTTGCAGAGTGAATTCGGAAAACTATTGCAGAGAAAGACAACATAGAACACATGACACCAGGAGAATTGTGTTCTATGGACACTGTAAGTGTATTGCTTTTTTGCTTTTTTTTCATCACAGATTTTTAGCCATGGTACACTTTATATGCAATAAAGAAAATGATCCACAAGGCCGGGTAGAACGTTTCTTTGGGAGGAAAGAGTACCAGGCATGTGGGTCTCCACATATACATATGCTGTTGTGGATTAAATATGCTCCTCAGTTTGGTAAGGACGTGATGGCTGTGTCATGGATTTCATTGAACAATATGTTACTTGTTCTATTCCAGCTCAGCAAGTGAATGCTGATCTATGGAACAAGGTGGAAAGGTTTCAAAAGCATTCATGTGGAAAGTACTGTCAAAGAAAATACACACATAAAGACAAGTACTGCACTCAGTGCAGATTTGGCTTTCCAAGGCTTGTAACACCAGTTGCTCGAGAAAATAGTTTAATGTCATCTGTTCAACACATGTTACTTGTAAGTCACTGAGAAATACCTATCATTTAAAAAGAAATAAGGAATGCCAGTGTATTAATGATTACAATCCTCTCATTGCTCAGCCATGGAATGCAAATACTGATGTACAGTTTATTGCTGATAATTCAACAGCTGTTGCTCGTTATGTTGCAGCATACATGACAAAAGCAGAAAAGAGCAATACAGCTGAAGTATGGACAGATTTATCATCAGATAAAAGTCTAAGTCAGAAACTTGAAAGGTTTGGTTTGAAGATGCTTTCACATAAATAGTGTGGTAGTTATGAAGCTGCAGATCGGCTAACTAGTTTTCCTCTGTATAGACGTAGCGTTAATGTAGTTTGGTTAAGTCTTGGTTCAGCTAGTAATAGAAATCGGGTATTGAAGCCTTTGCATGCAATTGAGCAGTTAGCTGAAGCAGCAATTGACAGTACAGAGATTTTGAAAAGCAACTTGATGCATACATATTATCCAAATCGATCTGATTTGTTGGAGGATCTGTGTATGAAGTAGCACAATGCTACTCACATAGAAATATTGAAGCAAACAGTGACAGAGGATGGTTTAAAGTACATAGATGTAGTTGTTGCCTAGTGAGACATGAAAAGGCAAGTCTCATTAACCACATGAAATTTGCCAAAGTGCAGAAAAAATGAATTATTTTATTTTTGTATTTAGCAGTTGTTTTTCCAATGGCGTGCAGAGAGTGATTTACTTGGAATTTTTGAAACTTGTGAAAACTAATTTTTTGTTAAAAATGCTTAATTACATATTCAAGATTTGAGCAGTATTTGGAGTTACTGGAGAAAGAACTGCATCAAGAATAACTTTTGGCAGCTGAATTGGCAAAAGAGACTCATGAGGGCAGTCAAGATTCTGCAGCAAGAAGTCAAAATCTTCTTGTTGATCCAATTATTCAAACTGATGTTGAAGATGCTATGGAGGAAGTAGAAATTGCAATGAAATAAAGTAAAGTTGCGGATGTGAATTGTGATGAAATTGCTAGTAAACTAAATATAGAGCAAAAAGAAGTTGATAATACAATTAAAGATAGGTTTCTACATGGTTTACTGCATGACAAGCATAAATGCTCTTGTGGGCTAAACAAACCTGTATTGCTTTATGTTAGTGGACTACAACATTGGGCCTCATTACAACGAGTGTGGAGAGTGATTACGGCGCTCGTAGAGCTGTTATCACTCTACCGCCTCATTACGAAGTCTGCTGGCGGGTGCCGCTAAGGACGTCTGTCAGACGTCCTTAGCGGCACCCGTTGATCTGCACCTGCCAGCAGACCAGGATGCTAACAATGGGCCCGTCTTTAACGGGCCTGTTATTAGCACCCTCCTCATTCCCATTGAGCCCTATGGAGGCTCAAATGAGAATGGGGATGTACCGGGTCCCGGTCCCGGGATGGGAATTACCGGGCCTGCAAAAGTCAGCATGGCCCGGTAATCCCTATTTCTGGGACTCTGACCCGGTACGGGGGTAGCCATGCAGCTAAAAACAGCATGGCTACCTCCAAACTCGTAATGAGGCCCATTATGTCTGAAGGTAAACATGCACTTGTATTTGGAGACTTGTTATAAATAGCTCTAATGAAATGTCAACCAGTTTTTAGAATGCTATAATCTAAGGATGCTTAAAAAAGTATAGGAAGTATTGGTCATTTTAACCATTGGAATTGTTCTGAATTCCAGGAACATGCCATTAATAGGAGGCAATCTGGAGACTTACAGGCCGATTCATGGAATAATTAGCGCGGCGCAAGTGGGCAAAAACGTGCGAATCGCAGTGGAATAGCGAAAATCGCACGAAAAGCAGCGCACGTCGATTCATGGAAGTCCGTGCGCGAGAAAACCAGCGGATGTGCGATAAAAAGTGCGCCGCGCACGTTGGCGCACAGGCCATCTAACAGCGTGCGCCAGGTCACAGCGAAAATCGCACAGGCCACAGCGAAATTCGCACATAGCGTGGCGCATGCAACAAAAGTAGGCGGAACACGGGCGTAACACTCGGAATGGGGAACAACTTGCAAAAACGTGGGCGTCACGGGGGAAGTACAGGGCACAAGTGCGCGGAACGCCCACACGCTCGCCTACAACACGTATTCATGGAATAGAATAGGGCAAAAAAGCGCACGCTCAAACCAGCGCACAGGCACAAACACGACCGCCACAAGAAAGCAGGCGGTAGCGTCTCTGCGGCTGTAAGAAATGTGCGCCAAAAGGTGCGCCAACAAATAGCACCTATATACTGCCATGATGAATGTCCTATACTGTGGCCCTCCAGGACAAATGACGTGCAAAGGGGTACCCACAAACACGGACACCCGCTGACAAAAAATACGTGTGCGTGTATACCGGGGTGCGCGGGAAGTCTCACACGCGATTTGGCCGGGTACGTGGATTTCAGGGGTGCGCGGGAAGTTCCACACGCGATTCCATCAGGGTAGGTGTATTTCAGGGGTGCGCGGGAAGTTCCACACGCGATTACAGCAGGGTACGTGTATTTCAGGGGTGCGCGGGAAGTCTCACACGCGATTTGGCCGGGTACGTGGATTTCAGGGGTGCGCGGGAAGTTCCACACGCGATTCATCAGGGTACGTGTATTTCAGGGGTGCGCGGGAAGTTCCACACGCGATTCATCAGGGTAGCGTGTATTTCAGGGGTGCGCGGGAAGTTCCACACGCGAATAGCCTGGGCGCGTGTATTTCAGGGGTGCGCGGGAAGTTCCACACGCGATTCATCAGGGTACGTGTATTTCAGGGGTGCGCGGGAAGTTCCACACGCGAATAGCCTGGGCGCGTGTATTTCAGGGGTGCGCGGGAAGTTCCACACGCGAATAGCCTGGCCGCGTGTATTTCAGGGGTGCGCGGGGAAGTTCCACACGCGAATAGCCTGGCGCGTGTATTTCAGGGTTGCGCGGGAAGTTCCACACGCGAATAGCCTGGGTGCATGTATTTCAGGGGTGCGCGGGAAGTTCCACACGCGAATAGCCTGGGCGCGTGTATTTCAGGGGTGCGCGGGAAGTTTAACACGCGATTACAGCAGGGTACGTGTATTTCAGGGGTGCGCGGGAAGTTCCACACGCGAATAGCCTGGGCGCGTGTATTTCAGGGGTGCGCGGGAAGTTCCACACGCGAATAGCCTGGGCGCGTGTATTTCAGGGGTGCGCGGGAAGTTCCACACGCGAATAGCCTGGGCGCGTGTATTTCAGGGGTGCGCGGGAAGTTTAACACGCGATTTCAGCAGGGTACGTGTATTTCAGGGGTGCGCGGGAAGTTCCACACGCGAATAGCCTGGGCGCGTGTATTTCAGGGTGCGCGGGAATTATCCACACGCGATTTGCTTGTACGTGTATTACAGGGGTGCGTGGAAGTTACACACGCGATTATGCTGGTGGGTCCTCACAGGTGTTCCCTGTACACCCCGACGGCCCCTGCAGGCAGCCCACAAAACAGGGGACTACCCCTGCACACCTGCTCATGTCCCCACCACCCCCACCCCCCACACATTCCAGGGGCAGCCTCCACCAGGCCCCACTCATGTCTCCCACCACCCCCACCCCCAGCAGTGCAGGGGCAGCCTCCACCAGGCCCCACTCATGTCTCCACCACCCCCACCCCCACAGCAGTGCAGGGGCACCCTCCACCAGGCCCCACTCATGTCTCCCACCACCCCCACCCCCCACCATCAGGGGCAGCCTCCACCAGGGCCCCACTCATGTCTCCCACCACCCACCACCCCTGCCACCATGGGCACCTCCACCAGGCCCCCACTCATGTCTCCCACCACCCCACCCTCCAGCAGTGCAGGGGCAGCCTCCACCAGGCCCCCACTCATGTCTCCCACCACCCCCACACCCAGCAGTGCAGGGCAGCCTCCACCAGGCCCCCCACCATGTCTCCCACCACCCCACCCCCAAGCAGTGCAGGGGCAGCCCCCACCAGGCCCCACTCATGTCCCCTACCACCCCACCCCCCAGCAGTCCAGGGGCACCCTCCACCAGGCCCCCACTCATGTCTCCCACCACCCCACCCCCCAGCAGTGCAGGGGCACCCTCCACCAGGCCCCCACTCATGTCCCCTATCACCCCACCCCCAGCAGTGCAGGGGCACCCTCACAAGGCCCCACCCATGTCTCCACCACCCCCACCCCCCAGCAGTGCAGGGGCATCCTCCACCAGGCCCCCACTCATGTCACCCACCCCCCACCCCCCAGCAGTTGCAGGGGCAGCCTCCACCAGGCCCCACCATGTCACCCACCACCCCACCCCCAGCAGTGCAGGGGCAGGCCTCCACCAGGCCCCACTCATGTCTCCCACCACCCCACCCCCCAGCAGTGCAGGGCAGCCTCCACCAGGCCCCCACCCATGTTCTCACACACCCCACCCGCCAGCAGTGCAGGGGCACCCTCCACCAGGCCCCCACCTCATGTCCCCTATCACCCCCAACCCCCAGCATCCAGGGGCACCCTCCACCAGGCCCCCACCCATGTCCCCTATCACCCCCACCCCCCAGCAGTGCAGGGGCACCCTCCACCAGGCCCCCACTCATGTCCCCTATCACCCCCACCCCCCAGCAGTGCAGGGGCACCCTTCACAAGGCCCCCACCCATGTCTCCCACCACCCCCACCCCCCAGCAGTGCAGGGGCATCCTCCACCAGGCCCCCACTCATGTCCCTACCATCCCCCACCCCCAGCAGTGCAGGGGCACCCTCCACCAGCCCCCACCCATGTCTCCCCCACCCCACCCCCAGCAGTGCAGGGGCATCCTCCACCAGGCCCCCACCATGTCACCCACCACCCCACCCCCAGCAGTGCAGGGGCATCCCTCCACCAGGCCCCCACCCATGTCACCACCACCCCACCCCCAGCAGTGCAGGGCACATCCTCCACCAGGCCCCACCCATGTCACCCACCACCCCCACCCCCCAGCAGTGCAGGGGCAGCCTCCACCAGGCCCCCACCCATGTCCCCCTATCACCCCACCCCCAGCCGTGCAGGGGCATCCCTCACCAGGCCCCCACCCATGTCCCTCACCACCCCCCAACCACCAGCATGCAGGGCACC
Source organism: Ambystoma mexicanum (assembly GCA_002915635.3). Taxonomy (NCBI): domain Eukaryota; kingdom Metazoa; phylum Chordata; class Amphibia; order Caudata; family Ambystomatidae; genus Ambystoma; species Ambystoma mexicanum. Next base: position 21,241 of record PGSH02006501.1, read on the forward strand.
CTCCACAAGGCCCCCACCCATGTCTCCCACCACCCCCACCCCCCAGCAGTGCAGGGGCAGCCTCCACCAGGCCCCACTCATGTCTCCCACCACCCCCACCCCCCAGCATCCAGGGGCAGCCTCCACCAGGCCCCCACCCATGTCTCCCACCACCCCCACCCCCCAGCCACCAGGGGCACCCTCCACCAGGCCCCCACTCATGTCTCCCACCACCCCACCCCCAGCAGTGCAGGGGCAGCCTCCACCAGGCCCCCGCTCATGTCTCCCACCACCCCCACCCCCAGCAAGCAGGGGCAGCCCTCCACCAGGCCCCCACCCATGTCTCCCACCACCCCCACCCCCAGCATCCAGGGGCAGCCCCCACCAGGCCCCCACTCATGTCCCTCCCACCACCACCCCCCCGCCACCAGGGGCACCCTCCACCAGGCCCCCACTCATGTCCCCTATCACCCCACCCGCAGCAGTGCAGGGGCACCCTCCACCAGGCCCCACCCATGTCTCCCAGCACCCCACCACCCCCAGCCAGTGCAGGGGCAGCCTCCACCAGCCCCACCCATCGTCTCCCCACCACCCCCACCCCAGCAGTGCAGGGGCATCCTCACCAGGCCCCCACCCATGTCACCACCACACCCCACCCCCCAGCAGTGCAGGGGCATCCTCCACCAGGCCCCACCCATGTCACCCACCACCCCCACCCCCAGCAGTGCAGGGCAGCCTCCCACAGGCCCCCACTCATGTCCCCCTAACACCCCCACCCCCCAGCAGCAGGGCACCTTCCACGCAGGCCCCCACTCATGTCTCCCACCACCCCCACCCCCCAGCAAGAGGGGCATCCTCCCACCAGGCCCCCACCCATGTATCCACCACCCCAACCCCCAGCAGTGCAGGGGCATCCTCCACCAGGCCCCCACCCATGTCACCCACCACCCCCACCCCCAGCACACCAGGGGCAGCCTCCACCAGGCCCCCACTCATGTCTCCCACCACCCCCACCCCCAGCAGTGCAGGGCACCTCCACAGGCCCACCCATGTCACCCCACCACCCCCACCCCCCAGCCACCAGGGCAGCCTCCACCAGGCCCCCACCCATGTCTCCCACAACCCCCACCCCAGCAGTGCAGGGCACCTCCACAGGCCCCCACTCATGTCACCCACCACCCCCACCCCCCAGCATCCAGGGGCACCCTCCACCAGGCCCCACTACATGTCTCCCACACACCCCACCCCCCCAGCAGTG
>PGSH02006502.1:0-17545 GCA_002915635.3 Ambystoma mexicanum
ATTGACGTCAAACATTGTGCTCCGGATGGGTGAAGGTCAGGTCTCTGTGAAACACGGTGGTCACTATGTAAGCTAAGAAAATACATTCTGAATAATGCATACACTAAATAACAGTTGATCAAAAGACTCTTAGTAGTATCTCATGTCGTTATACAAATCACTCAAGGGCTTACACCAGCTACACATTTGGGTTACACAGGTCACAGGTTTAGAGCCTTGACCACTACAATACTGTCATTGAACTATAGGGTTAGTCTCATAAGAATCTCAGGTATGTGGCATTTGTTAGTACTAGGCACGATATACTGCACTGGGGTCTAATGTTAGCTGGGGGGTCTGTTGGGTGGGCTCCATAGCGAGGTTGGCAGTCTGGCACATGAAAGGGATGCCTTGCAAGGACACAGGGTTAGAAAGGTAATAAGTTTCGAATGGCAAGGGTAAGAGGGCAAGGACACTTTTGTGGAGATGGACGAGCTCTGTGCTTGGCTCATGTCGGTTCACATGCAGGACAGTGATCTCACAGGAAAAGGGATATGTTACATTCATTATTTGTTGCAAGCAGCTCCGGCCCCAGCATGAGAATGGAGTCGCAGAGTTTTCCAGTTGGAGTGGGGATGAGGGTGGGGGCCATGTGCTCAGGCTGCGGCGGTGGGCAAAGGGGAGAGATGCGTTTTGTACTATTGCAGTGAGGCCTAGTTACCAAGATGGAGTCGAAAAGGGGTACAGAAAATGGATGCCCTGTGTCCTGCTCGGTGGTCCCATCTACGCGAATATAACTAAAAGTTAGTATCGCATAAGGGCAAGGGGTGTACCCACCACTTAGAGGCACTTGGTCCAAGTTCGGTACTGAGAAGTGACGGTAGAGAGGGGCCCATTGGCTCCCACACACCCACTGTGCCTATTTGGTATCCCACTGTGCCTATTTTGCAGCCCATTGTGCCTATTTCTTAGCCCATTGTGCCTATTTTGCAGCCCACTGTGACTGTGACTGTGAGAACACTACAAGCACATGCACTACAACATCCACACACCATGCAAATCCTGCTTACCTTAATCATTCTCCCCTACTGCATCATTGCATCATCCAAGATAGCGTACCATGCCTTGGTACCCACTATGTAGCCTACAAAACGGCCTGTCCAAACTTGCCTGCCCCCGGCACCACCCTATCACCTGCCCTACACCATTTATGCCTTCCAAACCACCATTTCCACCATGCACTAACCTCACTTTTACCACCAGCTCAAATGGCCACACATTTGACACTTAAACCAGGACTAATTCCCTCATAACAGAGCATACCCGCCTCCATTCCAACTCTGCAAACACCCTCTCCTTCCCTGTCACTGGTATGGCTAGGTGTCACCACCTAACATCTCGCACACTTTGTCATACTCATGACACCCCACCTAGACCTAATCATGGCACACCTATAATCTCACCTACTGCATCCAAGCAGCAAATAGTCACACCTGCCACCAACCCCGACATAATAGAGCGCAACACCAGAATAGGCAACAGACTAACCACAAACTTCAATCCACTAGCCACTAGTAAATTGAACACAGTTTCCAACAATCCTACACGCACGCGCAAAAATTCCCACACTTTTAGGAATAAGAACTTAGCTGACGACAGCCCTCACTTCATCCAGAAGGGCCCCCAAAAACCTCCCATAAAAGGGGCACAACTAAATGTCAGGTCCCTTGTTGCCCACGCAACTGAAATCACAGATGTCATTCTGTCCAACAACTTAGACTTCCTTGCAGTAACAGACCTGGCTGCATGACGCAGCTGGGCCGTTTCTAACCTTAGCCAGCCCCGACCACTACTCCATCCTCAGAGCTGATAGACCCAACGCTCGAAGAGGAGGAATAGGCATCATTTTCAAATCTACCCTAGACATGAGACCAGCCACTTCCCCTTCTCTGGCATCCTGTGATCTCCTCACGGTCAAGCTCCAAACATCCTCTAAAAATACTATCACCATCCACTTAATATATAGGCCACCAGGTCCCGCCGGATCTTTTTGAAGAAGACATTACAAGATTAGTAGCTGAGAACACTAAACTCATGGCGCAAAACATCATCCTAGGTGACTTTAACCTTGGCTATAATGATCCCAAAGACCTAGCAGCTATCTCTGTAGCCAATGCACTATCAGAACAAGGCTTCTTACAAATAAGCACCCTACCCACTCATGTTAAAGGTAGGACACTCGATTGGGTAGCAGACCTCAATTGTAATATTACCCTAAAAGAATCCTCACCACTCGTGTGGACTGATCATCATCTCCAATGCCTAGAAATTAGTGCCCACAATCTAGAGCCTAAGAAACCCCGCATTGCACCTCTGTGTCTGACTAGGAATAAACTTAACATTACTGCTGAGACCATAATACCCTTGGTAACTCCCATACTCAATACTATACCCTCCACTAACTACCTGAATCTGCTGGTCAACACCTACAATGAGGCCATGACCAAAGCCATAGATAACATCGCCCTGCTAAAACTGTGCAAATGCAAACAGAGAGCACACCTGAACTCCTGGTTCACCCCTCAACTTAAACTTCTACGTACAGAAAAAAGAATACTTGAGGCACTCTGGAAAACCACCCCCTCCACAGAAAATAAAGCTAACCTAACCAACATTACTGCTACTTACAAAAGTGGGATAATCCATACTAAAAAAGAATCTTTCAATGTCAGAATAAACCAGGCAAGTTCCAGCACGAAAGAATTATTTAATATCCTAAAGGAATTAGAAAACCCCAATCCACCCATTGATACCTTCACTAAGGACAAACTTTGGTGCACCAGCATTCAAAATGCTCTCTCCAATAGAATTACATGGCTCCAGTCCAAAATAGCCGACAAACGGCACCAACTTGCCTCTGGCAATCTCGCCAGTCCAATTGCACAATCCTCCGCACACCTTAACTCAGGTGTCACTTTCAACCAGTTATCCATACCCGAGGTACAAAGAATCATAGCATCGCTGAAACCATCTAACTGTAAAGGTGACAGTTGCCCTGCACAAATCATAAAAGACGCAGCCAGAGATTTATCTCCTATTATCACTAAACTTATAAACTCTTCATTCGCCAGGAACTCTGTCCCAAGTAATATGAAACAATCCTGGGTTCTCACACTACTAAAAAAACAAACACTAGATCCGTCTATACCCACAAATTATAGACCTATCACTACAGTCCCCTTCTTATTGAAAATCTTAGATAGAGTTGCATACTTGCAAATTCAAGACTAACTAGAGACAAACCAACTATTAGGAATCTGTCAATCCGGCTTTAGACCTCAACATGGAACGGAAACGGCCCATGTCAACTTCAAGAGTCAAATCGACGAACTAAAAGACAAAGGTAAAGTTGCCATCCTACTTCTCTTAGACTCATCAGCAGCCTTTGATCTGGTGGACCATAAAATCCTTTGTGACCACTTGTCATCGGCAGCACACTTCTCCAACTCTGCTGTCACATGGATTGAATCCTTCCTCACAAATAGAACCATGCGTGTTTTCTCACCTACAGCTGCGGCTGACCCAATCCCCATCACATGCGGAGTCCCTCAAGGCTTCTGTGTATCGCCTACTTTGTACAATATTTTAAGAAAGCCCCTTTTTGGACAAACTGGACAGTCTGGGTGTCACCTAAACCAACTATGCAGATGACACCCAGATACTCCTAACACTATCCGGCATCTACGACTCTGATGTTTGCCGGATTAACAAAGTCTACATCATCATTCAGGCATGGATGGCAACACATGGCCTCTGCCTGAATGATGATAAAACCGAGCTACTCCTAGTCGGCTCACCCAACAACTTGCTCAAACTCAGTCCCTAGTCTCGTAGCATCCTCATTGATGGCAACAACATCCCAATTGCCAGTAACGTAAAAACCCTTGGCTTTTACCTTGATGCCAACATTAATCTCACCAAACAAGTAAACATGACTGCATCAGCCACTGCCTATACTGGTAAGCTGATCAGAGCTTGCAGACCCCTACTATCCTCCAACAGCTGCCTCATACTGGCCATAGCATATATACAGTCCAAATTGGACTATTGCAATGGCCTCTACTTAGGTGCCAACAAATCTATAATCAATAAATTGCATGTTCTGCAAAATAACGCACTAGAGCGGCTTTAAACATTCCTAGAAGAGAGCATATTTCCACCACCAGAACGCTATACAAATGGCTCTCTATACAAAACAACATTTTTTTTAACACATTTCTATTATTTTATAACAACACACCAAACATTACAAATAATTAGGACTTCCATGTTTAAGTTTAACAACATAACGTTACAGAATACACTCTTCTGTCCTACTCCCTCCCACCCCATTAACTTGAGCCACTGTATCAATTTCATCAGCCTGTTCTTCTTCAGGCGGGTCTATTGTCATTATCTTTTCCGTGTCATCATCACTGTAATCGGTCTGGGAGGGGCCTGCCATAGTGGCCACCAGTTGCCTCCATTCGATTAGGGGTCCCATCTCCTCCTCCCCTCACCTGCTGAACGCTTCGAACCAAGCAGCCGTTTCTGCCTCTGCCCACTTCATGAGGTCAGTCCACCACAACTCTAACCTAGGCCTATGGGCTGCCTTCCAGCACATTGCAATCCTCTGTTTGGCCAGAATGTAGGCCAGGTCTTTCATCTTACTAATGTGCCTCAGATTTCGTGGTCTAGGAAAGCCCCCAAGCATGCATGCCCAAGCCGACTCCACCTTCAGCGTAATGCCTTTTCCTGCCAGGGGTATCTTCAGTTCTGTTCAAAAACGTCCCACCGCTGGGCAAGCCCAGAACATGTGTAACATCCCAGCTTCCTCCTCCCCGCACCTGGGGCATCTCTGAGTCAACTGGCCACCAAATCTGGCAATCTTACTGGAGGTCAGATATGTTCTATGTGTGACATATAGTTGTATCTGTTGGAGCCTCGCGTTCCGGGACACTTTCTTATGATATCTTTGGGCTCTGTCCCATAGCCCGTCCGACATGGGTTCTCCCACCTCTTATTCCCAGACTTGCCTCAGTTGGAGCAATTCCTTCCCCACCTTGGACCCCAGTAGCTCATATATGCGGGATATCTCATCCCGAGCCTCCGAGATGTCATATATCGTCTCAATGGTGGCATTAGGTTGTTCTGCAAGCACTGCCGCCGGCCACTTTTCTCGCACTCGTTTGCTATTCTGGAGTAGGTAATGTGTTGCCTTTTATGCACCCCGGTGTCCTCTATTAGTTTCTGGAATTCCAGTGCCTCCCCCTCCTGCCATATATCTCCCAGGGTAGCCAGGCCCATCGGTTCCCAGTATCTGCGGACTCCTTTTATAAATTGGGGGTCTTCTCTGCATAGCACCACCAGCGGCACCTGCATAGAGAACGGAGCCGGGTATCCCACAATCTGCCATGCCCTGTGCCACACCTCCCAGCCAAGCACCAACAGCCTCGCCATCTCTAGTACCTTTGGCTTTGATAACCACACTATCTCTCTAAGGAAGTAGGGAGCAGGATCCATGCACAACAGCCTGGTTTCAGCCGTTTCTTCTTCAGACAGCCACCTGGCCACATATTGCAGTTGTCCCGCCAATTAATATAACTTAAAATTTGGCAGGTTTATTCCCCCTTGTCACACGAATTCTGTAATTTCCAGAGAGCCACCCTGTTCCTGGAGTTATGCCATATAAAGCCCCTGCACAAGCTGTGGAGACTAGCGAAGAAGCGCCTACGGATCACATACGGGATATTTACAAAGAAATGTAACAGTCTGTGCAGGACTACCATCTTAATCAGAGCAGCTCTCCCCATCATGGCCAGTGGTAGTCTGGACCAGAATCCCATGCTATTTTTAATGCTTTCAACTGCCTTTTCCATCTCGTGTTTGTGTTCTTCTCCTGTCGTGTGGTATATGTAAATTCCAAGATATCGGAACGTCTCGGTTCTCCAGGGTTTTGGCAATACCGGTAAGCTCCTTGGTAAGGCACGTCTATATCTCCCCACGGGGAACATGCTAGATTTCTCTTGGGGTTTATCGCTGAAGAGGGAAAATCGAGACCAAACCCATGGCCCCTCACCCCAAGCGCATACATAAAAGAACAGCAGGAAGAACAAGGAGCGCACTTATCATTTGAACCAGGCCCCAGCGCACCCATGGGTGACAAATATGCTGAAACACACCCACTTCACCAACAGTGCAACTTCTATGCTACATTAGAATCAATGCTGCAATATCAGAATCTACAAACACAAAAATCCCTGTTTAAAGGCTTGCAAATGCCTATATGAATTAACATGGTCTAAATGCACAGTGTAAAGCTATGTTTCAGGAAAATTACAGCTAAGTTCATTTCACTCACTGAACACTGGCTGCGGGAGCCTTATCAACATTCCTCGCAAAAACATTCGAACTGCCAAGGCTGCAAGTTCAAGATAAAATTGCTTTCTGCAGACAGACATTTTTTAATTATCCACAAATGCGAATAAATCACGGCAACCCAGTGTGCTTTTTTTTCTTTCTGGGAAAGAAAGACATTTTCTCAAGGACACGCACAACATTGAAACATAACTTGTAACAAGCCAGAGCCCAGGTGCGAACTGCTTGTTCAGCTAAAAGTTATGGGAACAAAGTCACATTGCAACAAGATTAGAATTAGGTAATGGGGCTGGCACAGCTAAATCAACCCACTGACGCAGGAGGTTAATATCCAATTATCAGGCTCTCTATAAGGGCTACATATGTAACCCACCACTTTGCAGCCAATAGCAGGAGGAGATAGGTTTCTGGGAGCTGATCCAATTCTGTGAGGTCAGCCTGCAGTGTGATTATAAAACTTACTTGCAAGACAGCTCCGGGGGAGACGGCGCCTGAACTCGCGATGCACGATGCTCTGTGATTTTCTTTTGTTTTTTTTCTTTTTCTTTGCCTAGAAATAAATGCAGTTTGAAACATGCTGCTGCCTGCTTGGGACTCTGTTGCATTTCTGGGGGCCATATGGGAGGTGTTGGGGCCTCCCATAGCTGGTGAGGGTATGGCTGCTGGCCCCCCACTGCCCTGGGGGGGGGGGGATCCAGCTTCTCCCCGACATCGCTATGCCGGAGAGGGTAGCATATCATTCCATCACCTCCAGAATGTATTGTATGTTCTCCTCTGGGAAGCGCAGATACAAGAGTATATCGTCAGCATATAATGAAATAAGATACGGACCACTCGCAGTGCGGATCTCTATCTCCCCATATTGTTGTCTAAGACAGACTGCCAATGGTTCCAACTCTAGTATGTACAACATGGGCGACCAGGGGCAGCCCTGTCTAGTGCCCCTGCTAAGTTGCCATTTGTCTGAGATAATGGCACCCGTTTTAACCCTTGCAATTGGGGAGCTGTATAACATTTTGACCCACCTGAAATACCCCGGTCCCATTCTGTATCCTCTCAAAGTCGCTAACAGCCAGGGCCATCTTACTGAGTCGAAAGCCTTAACCGCATCAAGCGAGACGATCACCAGTTCACCCGGGTCCTCCTCTGTCTGATCAATAATATGGTGCAGTCTTCTATGGTTATCAGTTATATTCCTGCCAGGGACGTAGCCTGTTTGGTCTTGGTGTATCAGTTTGCCGATGATTCGCTTAAGCCTGTTTGCTAGCACTGCCGTAAGGATTTTGCTGTCCTGGTTAAGCATCGATAGGGGTCTATATGACCCGCAGTCTGTGCTAGGCTTACCCGGCTTTAAAATCAGAATGATCACCGCCTGCCGTAGGGACTCTGGCAACCTTCCATGCTCAACCGCCTCATTAAGCATAGCCAGCAACGGGGGAAGCAGCTCTTGTTTGTAGGTTTTGTAGAATTCGCTTGGGAGCCCGTCTGACCCCGGAGCTTTACAAGTGGGCAGGTGCTGAATCTCTGTCTCAAGTTCTTCTAATGTGATTGGGGCATCCAGGTCTGCCCGTTCTAAATCGTCTAAGGGGGAAAGCCTATATCTTCTAGCGTTTCCTGGATTTCTTGGTCCCTCTCTTCGTCTGGGTCCTCATAGAGACGTTCGTAATATCTAAGAAACTCTTCATTCACTCCCTCTTGGGTATCCAGGATCTGGCCTCCCTCCCCTCTAATTTCCCTGATCACCGGCCGTGATACTTCGCTCTTATATAGCCAGGCCAGCAATCTGCCCGGCTTGTCTCCCCCCGCATGCTGTCTCTCCACATATTTTGTATAGCTTAATTTACATAACCTGTCCCAGTGTTCACTGCTAGCTTGTTGTAGAAGTCTCATCCTGACCCCATCTTTCCGAGAGGTGCCTCCCCTACGCATAATGTCTTTCAACTCCTTCTCTGTTTCCTGCAGTTCTCGTTCAATGCCCCCCTGGAGCCCTCTGGATTTTGATATAGCCACCCCCCGCACTACCACCTTAAATGCCTCCCACACAGTTCCCATAGTTCGAACACTACCGGTGTTAATCTCGAAGTACTCCGTGTTCACCTCCCTCAGATCCTCCAGGAATCCCGAGTCCTGCAGAGCCTCAGCTCTTAGTTTCCACATCAGAATCCGCACTTTGGGGGGTTGGTTTCGCCACTCTAGGACCAGGGAGAGTGGTCTAAGAGCACTCTGGCCTTATATTCCGTGCCTCTCATCTCGCCTACCAGCTCGACAGCGGCAAACACGTAGTCCAGCCTCGTGTGCAGGTCATGTGGTGCCGCATAGTGTGAGTATTGCCTGTCTGCTGGGTGCAACTGCCTCCAGACATCTTCGAGGTCAAAGTCTCTCAGGAGGGCCTGTAGCACCTTTGCAGCCAGAGGGGGTTTGTCTAGTTTACCATCTGATCTGTTAATCTTAGGATTCAGTGCACAATTAAAGTCTCCGCCCCATAGGATCATGCCACCTAATAGGGGGCTAATTTTGCCATACAGAGTCCGAAAGTAGGCCGCTGTATCCTGGTAAGGGGCGTATAAGTTTATAATACTCACTTCCCGGTTTTCCAACATCCCCCGCACTATCATCCTGCCTTCTGGGTCTCCCGTAGACTGAAGCAATTGAAATGCTACATGAGGTGCTACCCATGTGAAAAATCCTCTTGCGTAGGCCGAGTATGTGGCTCCCGCAATGCTCCCCCTCCACTTTCTCTTGACCACCTCCAATGTCTCCCTGGTAAGGTGGGTCTCCTGCAATAACACTATGTCGATCCTCATCCTTCTCAGGTACATCATTTCTTTATTGAGCTTCAAGTAACTATTGATGCCCCTGACATTCCAGGTAACCACTCTAAGGCAACCTGATGCCATAGATACAATATCCCACCTTCCCTCTCTGCCTCCCATCCCGCTTAATAAGATTCTCAGTTGGGCTCGTTACCCGCCCTCTCCCAACAAACTCCCCCTACCCCCCTTTCCCAACAACAAACCCCAACACACCGGCCCTTTCCTCCCCCCACCCCTCCCAACCGCAACTAGTGCCCAGCTCCATCCCTGGATCTCAGGCGACCCCGCGTTTGGTCCTGCCTCGGAATGCCGAGGGCAGGAACCCGGCAGGGTGTCACCGGACTACCGGTGACCTAACTAACCTTCTCCTTATGGAGGTATGAGGACTAGCTCTGCAAGGCTCCCGTGCTCGTATCAAAAGTCTCAGTGTTCACGGATCATACCCAGTTATATCCCTGACCATGCACGCCCATAGGCTACATTTTATACAATAATCAAGTCCCATTGTTTTAGGCTGCGACATCCCTTGGTGGCACAGACACAGATTACTTATCTCCTCCTTCTCCTTCTCCCGTCTGGATGCCCGACTCCTGGGGGCAGCTCTGCGTGTCGAGCCACCCCATAGCTTCCTCGGGGGATTTAAAAAACAAGGTTCTGTTTTTGTGGAACACCTTCAGCTCCGCCGGGTAGAGCAGCATATACTTGTGGCCTGCTTCATGCAATCTTCTCTTCACAGTCCCAAAGTTCATACGACTACGTTGTACCAACAGGGTGTAATGTGGGTATGCGGTTATGTTTGCTGTCCCCCTTTCTATTGTTCCACCCTTCTGGAAGTGTTCAAGGATTCTTTCCCGATCTCAATAGTTCAGGATCTTGGCAATCACCGGCCTAGGGGGGGTTGCTGGCGGCGGCCTCCTCATTAGGGCCCTATGCGCTCTTTCCACCGCAAACCCCTGGGACAACACTCCTCCGGTTATCTCCTGCAGCAGCATAGATTCAATGAACTCCGTAGGGTTGGGTCCCTCAGTTCCCTCCAGCATACCAACAATGCGGATGTTATTCCTCCGGGCACGTCCCTTCGCCTCCTCTGCCCCGCTTTCTAGGTTACCCACGTGTTGCAGTAGGCGTGAAGTTCCGATTTATGTGTTGCACAGTCCGCTGTGTTCGGGCCCACCTCTTTTTCTAGGTTCCTTGTGCGTCCTGCCAGCGACCTGACATCTTGCCAGAGAAGATTCACTTCCTCTTCAACTGCCCCAACTTTGAGCTCTAGTGCTGCTTTCAATTCGGTCATAGCCAGTTCCAGTTTGGTCTCCCAGGCCACTTTCAGGTCAGCAATCGCAGCAAGGATCTCCTGGTTTGTGCCCATGGCGACTGCGCTCCCCGGCGGGGGTTCTGTCTTTACTCTTGGCTCCTTCCGGGCCCGGTGATGTTCTGGCATATTCGTCCAGTGTGGGTTGCTTGTCCTTCGTTCTTAGAGGTTTGCTGGACATCGCGTCATTCCAGAAACATGTAGGCAAGCCCCTCCACTTATGGCTACCAGCCCCAGTGGGGTTAAACTCCTATTAGCGCATGCCTGCAGGGCTAAGTTTGCCTTCGTGTGTTGCTGCAGTTCTTGCTTTTAGGTGCGGGTCTCGAGCGTATGCGCTCACCTCTGCCTCCAGGCGTTCATACGTCCTGGCATCCCACTTCTAGGCATCCGTGTGCAAGGCAGCAAGTGTCCGAGCCCTCGCGCCTCGCTGAATCAGCCTAGCCACAGTTGTAGCTGCAAGCCCGATTCCTGCCAATCGCGCACACCTTCCAATGCACGCTCTTGCCAGAGCCCGTGGATGGAGAAGTGTAACCATCCAAACGGGCCCGGTTTCCTCTAATTCCGTAGGTAGTGCCCAGCAGCAGGTAGTCTTTGCTCCGATCCTGTCACGACCCTCGCCCAAAACCCCCTCTGGCAAACCCATTGGCCAGGTGGAGTCAGGACTCAGGCCTCTAGAGCCTGGCATCCTCTTCAAAAGCCCTCATGGGGCCAGTCCTGGCGCCTATGGCGCCAGGCTCATACACCATGAAAAACAATGTGCTTGGGAACTACTTTATTGTATTGTCAGCCAACATGGAGGCATCCACATAGCTTGGTTCCTAAGAACCAAGCTATGCGGTCCAGTGTTTTGGGTGTGGTAGCCTAGGGACTACTTTACCTGGACTATTTTGTTGGGGCTATTTAAACCACACCCGAGCAAGACAACACGCTTCGCGTTACTTTGCAGCTTGCAACGTGACGCTCACCGTGTCCAGCTATTCCCTCGAACCTCGGAGAAGCAGAACCTGCAAGGAGACAAAAGGAACATCATTAGCAGCAGCATCTTACCTGCAGTCTTCATCTTTAAACACTCGCAGCTACTGAGAACAGCTTCCTCGAATCTGCACACCTCCCGGACAGAACGACCTGAAAGAGGAAGATAGAGGCAACATTAAAGAAAGCAGTAGAGACATTTACAAATTATGAACTGCTCAAAAGGCTTACCTGGCTGGTCGTCTCTCGGCTGGCACCACTCCGGACATTCCACTCGCGCTGACGAACACCACGACCTACAAGGAAGGAAAACACAGGTTAGCAGCGCTGCGCATAGCACTTACTTACCGCATCATAGCGCTCTTAATGCGCCATCATTTACCAGCAGGGCTCAACCAAGCCAGTTAACCGCGCTGAAGCTCCGCCTACCTAAGGGAGAAAAAAGAGACATTTTAAACAAAGAAAGGCATGCAGGATAGCAACAAAATTAAAGAACAGCAATAAGACCTACTTGAACAATATCAAACAGGCAGGCGTCAGTGAAGTACCTGGCCCGCACTCGCCCATGAAAGACAACGCGCCCCCTGCAAAGAAGGCAGGACGGAGAGCATGCCTAATTCTACCACAAGGTGAGGAGAGGGCGCCAGAGGGACTGAAATCATACAGGGGTGGAGGGAGAATACTTACCCCAGTCAGTCAGTCTTGAACACAGTCCTCCTGTATTTTCAGGCAGAACCTTCCCCGCAGACCACATCAGGGCAAAGCTGAGAAGCATACCAGCGAGTAACCCGGCTGGGTGGCGTCCCTGTGGATACCAGGTGAGCGTAACAGAACGCGAAGCCTACCATAACAAATCCATCTGGGCGCCATGGAGACATCAGAAATGGACCAATTGGCCCAATTACTAGGAGAGCTTTGTGCTGAGGTTCATGCTGCCCGACAAGAGACTAATGCCCTCTGGAGAGACCTAATAGTGACCAAAGAACGCACTGAAGAGATTAGCAGGCAATACTTGCAATCACAGGCAGGACAGGCGCCTCTATCTGGAAGCAATCCAACGATGCAAACCCCCCCCATACCACCCACTCCGGTACAGATCACGTTACCTGGAACAGTGCCCCTGGCACCACCAGAAAGGTTCTCAGGCGACCCACGGAAGTATGCAGCATTCATCAATCAGTGCCGTCTTCATTTTCTTTGCAGGCCTGGAGCATTTACAAACGACCAAGCTCGGGTAGCTTTTGTCTTATCATACCTGAGTGGTAGTGCAGCAGATTGGTCGGTGCCGTTGGTAACCCATGACAATCCTCTATTACATGACTTTGGGGGGGTTCCAGAGAGAAATGGAAAAACTTTTTGCTCGCCATACCCAGGAACAAGCAGTAGACAATTAACTCTTGTCCCTCCGACAGGGGGAATCAGGACATATTAACGTACATTTCTACCTTCAACAGACTGGTTGCCGAAGCTAAGTGGCCAGAAAGCAAAAGAACCACGTTATTCCATCAAGGCTTACGAGGCGAATTAAAGGACGTCTTAGCCCAGGTGGTTGATCCACCCAGAGACTGTGCAGAATTCATAAATCTGGTTGTGCAGCTAGACCACCGGTTGCAGGACCGAAAGGCAGACCGGTCTAAGACGGACCCTCGGACCGTGTATGTTCGACCAAGGGAAAACACACCCCATGTACCTGAAAATGCTGTAGAACCCATGCAGATTGGAGGGATACGGCCTCCATTAACAAAACAAGAGCGGGACAAAAGAAGACAACAACAGCTTTGTTTGTATTGTGGGAAACCAGGACATTTCCTGAAGGACTGTCCAGTAAAACCCCCAAGAAGAACAGTCGGGGCCACAGAGAAGGATGAAGCTAAGGAATCGGAAAACTACCAAGCTCGACAAACGTAGAGGTCAGTTTGTCGAGTGAGAAGAAAGAGTTGCTGACCTTGCACTTTGCAATTCCAGTGATCTTAATTAACCACCAACAGTCGTCTAGAATGCATGCCTGTCTTGACTTGACGCGTTGTGAAGAATATATGGGCCTCTGTCCCCAAGTTCCACACAGGGAGAGAGAAAACTACTCCCTGTGCGAGCCTTGAGGCCACAGGTGGTTGTTGTTTGGCAGGATCAGACGCCGCCGAGGACCCCAGAGCTGTTGGAATGAATTCAGGTATTAGCACAAACAAGCACAGTACTGTAAACAATGTAACTGTATTGAAAAGGGGCTTACCTAAGTTTAATGGAAAGGTGCTAGGGAACTCTGAGGCTGTGGTGCAAGGAAGCATCAGCAATCCATAAAGCCAGGCACCAGAAACTCAGCGCTGGCTACATACCTGATGATCCTGGAAGTATTCATGGCACTATGGTACTCGTGGATTACTTGGAGGCACCACAGCAGTTCAAGGAACCTCGAAGACAGATGAGTAAGAAACAAAGCAGAGAAGGGTAATCCGAAACAATCTGTTAACCGTTAGCCAAAATCCAAAAGTCTGTGAATTCGAGCAGAAACCAAAACCACAAATCCAAGGAGCAAGAACACCAGTCCGTTATCCGTAAGCTTGAGGTCTTTTTCCAATGAATCCAAGACGTGAATCGAGAACGCCGAACAGTGTCGTGAAAACAGCTGTGAAGCGGCGAATGATTCAAATTGCGCGGTTTTTATGTCTGCCGACTCCCGATCACGTGAGCGGAGCTCAAGGCACGTGACCGGGAAGTCGGCCCGGAACCAGGAAGTGGTTGCGGTCGGCTGCTCCAGCCCGCTCGCAATCTCCATGGCAGTTGCCACTGGAAACGAGGGAACAAACAAAGTCGCCCTCTGACAGAGCCTTGGAGCTGATGACGCTTCCTCCGCACCACAGGTAGCGTGATATTATGAGGGGCTGACTGTGACTTGGGGAGTCTATCTGTGTTATTTGTCGGGGAGTCCCCGGGGGTATGAATGTTATGTAAAACGGGTGTGCCTGAGGGTAACCTTCCTTCCACGCATGACAATGCCGTTGAAGCATACATCGATAGCAGAGCAGTTGGAAATTATATTGATCAAGAACTGGCAGCAGAGATGGGGCTTCCTTTGTGTTCTAAGCCAACTATGGACAAGGTAACCACCGTGGATGGGACAGAAATCGCTTCCGGACCAGTAACCCATTGCACAGCCAGGGTAAACTTGCTGTGCCAGGACGGACATCGGGAGTCTATTTCATTCGATCTCATCAAGGCACCTCAGTTCAGGCTAATACTAGGGATGCCATGGTTGGTTGCTCACAACCCTTTGATAGACTGGCGGGCACGAAAATTAACCTTCCCCAGTGACTGCTCCCCTGCCTGCTATTACCAAGAGGAGAAACCCGACGTCTGTATCCCCATGACTCCCGGAGCGACAGTATCAACCCTGGGAGCAACTAATACCTTGCCAAGTGAATACCATGATTTCCAGGATGTTTTCCGAAAGGACCAAGCCAATACATTGCCGCCGCACAGGCCCTATGACTATCAGATCGACCTTGTTCCTGGTGCACAAATCCCTTGCGGCAGGATCTACGCTCTCACAGAACCAGAAAACCTTCATTTGAAATCCTATTTAGACCAGTACCTTGCAAACGGATTTATCCGTCCTTAGAAGTCCCCCGCAGCCAGTCCTTTGTTCTTCGTACCGAAAAAGGAAGGAGACTTGAGAACCTGTATTGACTACCGCGCATTGAACCAGATCACCGTGAAGAACCGCTACCCCTTGCCACTTATCCCTGAGATGCTAGACCAAGTTAAAGATGCCCAGATTTATACCAAATTGGACCTTTGAAGAGCGTACCACCTGGTCCAAGTCAAAAAAGGATATGAATGGAAAACCGCCTTCCGTACTAAGTACGGCTTGTTTGAATATCAAGTCATGCCCTTCGGGTTATGCAATGCTCCTGCGGCATTCCAGTATTTCATGAATGACGTCTTAAGGGAGTTAATTGATGTGTGCGCCTTAGTTTACATAGACGACATCTTAGTATACTCAGCCTCGGAACAAGATCATGTCGGGCACGTTCGTTCAGTCCTCACCAAGCTCCGTCAACATCGCTTGTTTGCAAAGCTTGAAAATGCTTTTTTCACGTCACCGAAGTA
Source organism: Ambystoma mexicanum (assembly GCA_002915635.3). Lineage (NCBI taxonomy): Eukaryota > Metazoa > Chordata > Amphibia > Caudata > Ambystomatidae > Ambystoma > Ambystoma mexicanum. The sequence continues at coordinate 15,598 of PGSH02006502.1, forward strand.
GAATTTCTTGGTTTTATCCTTACTCCAGGAGGCATCAGAATGGACGTGCACAAGGTAGATGCCAGTCTGAAATGGCCTTCACCGACGTCTCTGAAAGGGGTACAAAGCATGCTGGGCTTTGCGAACTTCTACCGCCGGTTCATCCCAGACTTCTCTCAGGTTGTGCACCCAATCACAGTACTATTACGAAAAACAATAAAAAGTTTGCTTGGACCGAAGAAGCAGAAGAAGCCTTTCAGGAACTTAAACAAAGGTTTACCTCTGCTCCAATCCTGTGACATCCTCATCCAGACCTCCCTTATGTCGTTGAAACTGATGCGTCCAGTCTCGCAGTGGAGGCTGCCCTTTCACAGAGAGACCCGGAAACCAGCCAGCTACTTCCTGTGGCCTTCTGGTCAAAAATTTTCTCACCTCCAGAGATTAATTATGCCATCACGGACAAGGAACTCCTGGCTATCAAATCCTCCTTTAAAACCTGGAGGCACTACATTCTGGGGGCCAGACACACCATTACAGTCATCACAGACCACCAGAACCTGCAATATCTCAAAACAGCCAAGGCCCAGTCCTCGCGCCAATTACAGTGGGCCCTTTTCTTCGCCGAATATGATTATGTAAATCACATTTCGACCAGGAGCCAGAAACGGAAAGGCGGATGTCTTATCTCGCATGGGCATAGATGAAATAGTATATACAACTCCAGACCCAGTACATATTAAATCTGAAGACAAACTCTTGGGTATCACGACAGCCTTAACACAAGCAGAACTATGAAAAGAAATCCAACGGACAATGAATCCTGATGCCTACCTCGCATGGCAAACTCAAGGAGAACAATATACCATCAAGGACCATCTACCCTTTTTTAGGGATCGTCTATATGTACCCAAGAAGGAATTACAATAGCATACTATTTCAAACTATCACGATTCACCGATCGAAGGGCATCCTGGGATCGCCAAAACCGTAGCTAAGGTAAAAGAGAACTTTTGGTGGCCTACCTGGCGTAAGGACATCATTCAGTATATTCAGTCCTGCGGTGTCTGCACACAAAAATAAATCACAGAAACAAAAACCATCTGGTCTCCTACAACCATTGGACATTCCTCCAGTTCCATGGCACACTCTTTCCCTTGACTTCAACACTGATCTACCTCAAAGCCAAGGGTTCAACACCATCCTTGTACTTGTGGACTTATTCTCGAAGATGGCCCATTTTATTCCTCTCAAAGGCCTCCCAGACGCAGCCACTTTAGCAAAAGTGTTCCTGGAGGGCGTGGTTAAGCTACATGGCTTCCCTTCGGTTCTGGTCTCTGATCGAGGCAGCCAGTTTGTTTCAAACTTCTGGAAAAAATGTTGTGCAATAGCGCAGATCGACGTTCGGCTATCTACCAGTCACCATCCCCAAACGGACAGCCAAACCGAGAGAAGCAATCAGACACTCGAGCAATATTTACGGTGCATGCTACACCACGAACAAAGGAATTGGAAAGACCTACTATGGATAGCCGAATATACATATAACAATTCTTTGCATTCAAGCACGGGACAAATGCCGTTCTATACTCTTTATGGCAGACATCCACGTACCTCTGAACTAGACCTTCCAGCCAGCTTGTAAATGCCAGCAGTAAAGACTCTACACACAACCATTACTCAGGCTTTCAAAAGGGCAAAGGAACACCTTATTCATGCCAAAGAAAAACAAAAGAGATTCGCCGAACAACACCGGAAAAAAGCCCCTGATTATCAAGTAGGAGACAAAGTTAAGTTAGCCGCTAAATTCGTACCCATCAAGAGAACCCGGGCCTTTCATCCCAGATTCTTAGGACCCTATACCATTGAGGCAATTATCAACCCAGCAGCCGTGAAACTGGATTTACCACCTAATCTACACATCCACCTGGTATTCCATGTGTCCCTCCTGAAACCAATGCAACCCGCACAC